>JARHVA010005103.1:575000-730000 GCA_037957365.1 Torreya grandis | reverse complement strand
TTAGCCTACTCACCATTAGGCCTTAAAACACAAAAAAGTTTATCTCATGAAACTAAAGTACACAAAAAAATTTATCACATAAAACACTTAAAAAAACATATTAATATATAATTTATGAAATAAAAACCTATCCATGTTCACTATGAAATAACACACAGGCTAACAGGCCTCAAGAACTCTCTTGCAAAATGACCACTCACACTAGTCAAACATAATCAAAGCACAGTCAAGAACTCTTGAATATCCACAACATATTGATAACTTTAAATTACTATAATTAAATTAATATGAGAGTTATGGACCCTATAATCATCTTAAAACAATTTTTATTCATCAAATCAAGTTAGAGGACCTCTAACTCATCACTCCCAAAAGACTACTCAAACTGCCTATAGCCTCTAAAAATGCAGTTATAGAGAAGTTATTATTTATCAACTATAAGAGTGATTACAAAACATATAATTTAAAATTACGCACACACACACACACACACACACACACACACACACACACACACACACACACACACACACACACACACACACACACACACACACACACACACACACACACACACACACACACACACACACACACACACACACACACATCACTTTTAAATGGATATATCACATGTTAGACAAATAATAATTGGTCTTATAGGCCAATCTCCTGGCTCTTTTTTACACTGTGCATACACAACTAGATAAGCCTTTTTGGCTTTCATGATCAACCACTTAACCTATCTCTATATAATAATAAAAAATTAATAGGTTAATTTTATTTCAAACCAAAAAAATATATTTATTATATGATATGACTCTTGTCATAGAGTCTCAAACCCTTCTCTTCTCTTAGCATACCTAGAGCTGTAATTATGTCATAAGAATATAATCATGGTAAACATGACTTTGAACACCTATATAATCACTTATTTGAAATTATAATTAATTAATGTGGTCCTTATAAATAATAATATCAACTTAAAATATAATTTTATAGAGGCTCAATAATATATATGAAACATATAGATCATTCTTTGAAACATACACTTTGTCTATCTTCACTTATATAGACAAGTCACTTTGAGGGAATCCTTTTTTTTATGCATGGGAATAATAATCACCTAAGAAAAATGGTAAAAATGGGTATAGGTATTTAAAAAAACCCAAAATAATTAAATTTATCCCAAATCACTTGAAACCAATCCCTAAATGTTTTCTCTCTCAATCCTGATTTCCTTCACTATTTCCACTCTTTGGTAGATTAGCAATAGACCATCTTGGGTGACAAAAATGATTTAAATAAATAAAATGTAATGAAAAATAGCTCAATTTACATAAATAATTAGTCTTTACCTTCAACCTCCATCAAATTTCATGTGTTGACTCAGTCAACCCTACCTATAACATCAAATTCTCTAAAAATAATCACTTTTCTATACCTTCTGCTCATTGTCCTAACACACCATTACCCCCTATAGATTCTTGGAGGAGTTATATAAATTATAAAATAATAAAAATTGATAAACCAAATCATTTTTGTCACTATCCAACAAGGTTTTCACCATTGGTTCAATATGATGATTTAGAGAGGATTTTGAACTAGTTTACATTCTTAACAAATGTTTATAAAACTTTGTACCTAAAATCACTTAAAATTATTTAAGAAAATTCTTATGAAATTTTTACATATCTTATAAAAGTATTAGGTCACCATTCAAAGTCTACACATTCCAATGAGCACCTAAACTCCTTTTCAAGCTCTCATCTCTTCATTTTGTATGCATAACCGACCTTCCAACATGATTTCTTGTCTTATCCTATAATAAATGACCTAAAAATTTGTAAAAATTATTTAATAAACCCTATTAGACCTCATTCCATTCATTATCTTCAAAACCTTGAAAACTCAACTTGACCCTTTATTTAGACCTCACTAGTTCTTTATGCACATTAGGTTTAGAACCACCAATCATACTTGGATCTTTAAAGTACTTATAAACCTATTATATTAATCTAAATACATCATAAAAATTTCAAATAACTTCATACCATGCTTACATAAGAAATATTACCTTGGAATCTGATCTCTGTCCTCTATTTGGCCTCACTAGTTGTCTTGTCACACTAGGCCTTCAACTGCAAGTCACTTTAGGTCTAGATTATGACCATATGACCATTGTATATGATCTAAAAACAATATATACACTTTTATAAAAACTATCATGTTCCCACACAATTATTTTAATATTTCATAAACCTTGGTACCATATCATAGAAATTCATTAGGTTAGGCATAATCTAGAACAAGGTTTAGTTACAGACCTTCAATAAGGACTTTCCTTCTTAGGATCACTTTGGAAATCTACTAAGTGAATCAAAACCTATTAATAATGATATAAATTTAAATTACACGCCTTAAATCTCATATACCTTCACATCATCATCATCATGCCTCTACATGTTATGTTCATGCTTAAGAATAAACCTAAACACACAAGCCTACTAATTTCCATACCTCTTGAAGACTTTCCTGCCACATGGCTCTCATTAAAAACACATTTTGGACATCAATGAACTTTTAATACATTTTAAATCAATGACAACATTAAAACCAAAAACACACCAATAAGAAATTACCTCAACAATTTCCCCTTTGTCATTGATGGCAAACACTCTAACACAACATACCATTCTCATCTCTCCTCAAGCTCATTCTCCTCTTCAAGTATTTCTCCCCATTTTAAATTAATGAAAAAGGTAATTTCTAATATTAATAGTGATACTTAGACCTGGTCATTTATAGAGATATCAATATATCACTTTGTTCATGCACGCTTCTCATCAAGTTTCTCAAATAAAATGAGATAGCTGCCCCTAAGTCCATACTCCACCTTAAGAAAACTCCACAAATCTCAAACATGTTAGTTAAGTCATTATTGTTTATCACAAATCATGAAAACCTTCTTTGTGTACTTTATCTACTAAGTCAACCATTCATAGTGAAGGATAACTTGTTAGCTTTTTCTTAAGTAGCATTGGTCTTATAGACCAATCGTCAATTATTAATCCATTAGATATGTCTTTGATTCTTATATATCAACTTGAGATTACACATGAAATACAAGAATGATAACTTTTGAAAGAAATATTACACTCATTCCTTCAAACAAACACTCAATTCCACTAGCCATAAATGAGTTCATTCACTCAAAGAGAACATACCTGGGGTTTGTAGTCATAATCCACCTTTGAAACCCTCAATCCTCTTATTTTTTATAACTTGATCTTGTTCTTCATATATGATCATACACAAAGCATGTATAAGAGCAATATGACTTAAAGAACATCTTCAATCACTTTTATCATCTATTGAAATAGATCAATAGCTATGAATAACTCACCAAGTTGCTCTCATATCCTCATTAGGTCTCATGGAGATCTAATATAAATAGGAATATCTCTCTTGCTTAAAAATGTATTTTTGAAAATTTTGAATAAACATGATCACTTTTAAAACATGATAAATCAACTCTCCTATGGTCATAATACCAACACACAACTTCTCTTCAATTTTCATAAGCTATCATGGTTTAAACCATTACAAGACATCTTCTCGACTATCACACAGTCAAAATAGGACTATGAGACGTCATTCACTCTGAAAATCTTACGATACAATTTTGAATCCTTCAATACATGCAAGTAAGGACCAAAAAACATATCAAAATATCATCTATGACCTAAAGGTCATCTCCATGCACAAAGTAAAATAAAGGTTATTATAGAACTCTTTAAAAGAATAACTCTTTAAACACTATCCACACATAGTCAATACCATGTTATGAAACACAAAGAACTTCAATAACCTCCAAACCATTGAATATCTTCATGTTACTTACAAAAAGTCAACTTTTACTCTTATGAAATTATGATGTCATCATGATATCTTTAGAAAATTTAAACTCATGATATAGCCTTGAAGAACACTATAACAACTTTTTTTATTCAATTCACTAGCATCTTGACATGCTATAGGAAAAAATTATCTACAAAACTTTGATGCTTACTCTCAGGGAACATATAACATGAAAACATGATTATTGGAACATCTCTAGTCCTTCCAATTCAAGGACAACAACTTTACCAAGAAGACATTGATCTTGAGGACCAATTATTAACTCTTTCACACCCTTGTTTTAATCTAGCTTCTTAGACACCACTCAAGCACTCATACATGCATTACCAACATCATAAAAACTAAGGGAATAATTTAACATACTTTACCTAATGTTTATTGAGATTTTACATATCATAACATAGTCATTTTCTTCAAGATCACACACCTTAGGGTTTAAACTATTAGGATTGTGGAGCTAAAAGCTTCACTGATGCAAATAGGAGAGGAGGTTGCTAAAGGTTGCTGAGTTGCAGAGAAGTTGGGGTCGGTCTGATCAGCCAACGTCGGCAGGATAGCAAAGGGAAGAAACTGACGTCGGTCATATATCGGCCGACGTCGGTCACCTCCAGGCAGACAGGGACCGACGTCGGTCGCCTGTGTGGTTCGACTACGAGCTATTTATGGGCAGTTAGCTAACGAACCAAGTGTTTACATGAAGAGATCTATTTTTAGACTGAGAGCTACGGATCTAATTATTGTAATTAGATGTCTAATTATTGTTTGGATGAGATCTATATAATAGACTCATGGTTGTATTGGAAAAGAGTGCTAGGGAGTAAGAGAGCATAATTATAAGCTCCTTCTGTGTGTGAGGTAGAGCAATGGTGCGTTCCTCCTAGTGCCTCAGTACCAGGTGTGTTGGTGCTGGATTGGAGAGCCAGCTGGGTTCTTCAAGAGTGTAGGATCTTGGTCACAATTGCATGGCCTATATAGGAGATCTACATGGTAAGTACGATTGTTGATCTGCAGGTGTATGTGTGTGCAAGGTTGAGGTTCACAGGTGAGCAGAACCGTTGTTTGATTTGCAGGTGTGCAAGGTCATATAGACAGCAACACAATAGGGAGCAGTATCAGGTAGGATCTACTTGGAGTATAGGTGTGTACTTGGATAGAGCAAGAGAGGAAGGCAAGGGAGTTCCTTCCATAAGTATGGTCTGTTGAATTACAGGTTGTTGCAGATTCATGGGAGATCTACTTAAAGTACCTTGAGTACTTGTGGAGCACGTGGAGTGCTTGTGGAGTGCGTGGAGCACTTGTGGTGTGCGTGGAGCACGGGAGGTGAACACCAACTCTGTATTTGAGTTGGGTGTTGGGACCTGTGAGAGGGAGAGCTTTGGGGAGAAGAATTACTATTCACTTGAGGTGTGGGAAACCTCTGTAAGGTGGTGGAGAAGAAGTGGCATCTTCTTTATTGTATTCTTTTCTGTATAAAGTGTTAATACAAGTTGTGTATTGTCTCTCATATGCTGTGTTATTCTGAATTCTAGTTACTTGGTGAATCTGGTTTATTTTTGCATATTAAGTTGCTTGGTATTTGGTAATCAATTGTATGCTTCTGGTGTTTCACATCCCTGACAAGTGGTATTAGAGCCTTGGTTGTAGGTTCTTGAGCTTGATACCAACAAGTGGTATCAGAGCTAAGGTTGCAGGAAGCAGGTTGTGTTTTGGTTACAGGGCACTCTCAGGGGTTTCTGATTGAGTGGGAGTAGAGCAATGGCAGATGAAAGTAAGCTAAGAATGGAGGAGTTGAAAAGCACAGATGGTTACTCACGGTCCGATGGAAAGAAAGAGCAGGTAAAAGAACATTGTTGGTTGGTAACAGATCAGCATGAAGAAACTAAAGATACAGATGTTGCAAGTGTTGTTGCATAGGATGTGTTTGCAAGTTTCTTGGATAAAGTTGAATCTTGGATAAAAGATTCGGTTGCCTCTTTCCATGCAGCCCCAGGTAGAGGAGCTGGTAAGCCTTGCCAAAGAATTGGCAAAGGGGAAGTGAAGCTGAAATTGCAGGTGGCCAACACACAGGTGTTGATGAAGGTCATGCAGGTCCTAGGTTTGGAGATATGGCTAATTTCTTCAGAAAGATTGGGTGATGAGAGATGCACAAGAACTCTCACAGCGGATGCACTTGAATTAGCTGGTGGTAAGAAAATAGGTATACTTTATCTACTTGTTTATATTACTGATTCTTCTTCTGTTGCAGAGACGTGGCTTCGTAGGCTTGGTCACATGAGCAGGAAGGAGATGCATGTTCTTAAGCGGAAGACAGATATATTTGACAGGCTTAAGAACTGGAAAGCCTTGGTGTTCTTGGAGGAGATGGCAGACAGAGTTCAGTGGATGAGGCTGGATACATCTTAGCAGAGCAGTTTGGACATGTGTTTTGATCCAAAGGAGCTCGCGGGTAAAAAGTCATCACTCACAAGCGTACACAGATACCGGCGTCGGTCAGGAGGAACCGGCATCGAACAGACAGGTGCCGATGTCGATCATGTGCAGACCAAAGCCGGCGATGTTGG
Source organism: Torreya grandis (assembly GCA_037957365.1). Lineage (NCBI taxonomy): Eukaryota > Viridiplantae > Streptophyta > Pinopsida > Cupressales > Taxaceae > Torreya > Torreya grandis. The sequence goes on along the minus strand of JARHVA010005103.1, from coordinate 723,518 downwards.
GCAGAGTAAGACCGACGTCGGTCATAAGACCGACGTCGGCAGTATTTAAGACCGATGTCGGTCAGGAGGACTGACGTTGGCAGCAGGGACACCAGCGCTGGCAGGTTGGTAATCAGGGACAGACGCATGAGAACCGATGTCGGTCGGATGCAGACTATGGAGTGACTGAGGTCGATCACTGTAACGAATTTTGGGTGGATAGCATGTTGTCAAGGAGTCTCAAACACCCATACAGAGGACTGAAGGCGTAAGTAGGCCCTCAAATTCGTGTTCCTCTTCTTCATACTTGTTGCTGATTGTAGAGTAGGAAGGATCCAGGAAACAGGTGGGAGCTAGGCAGGGATATGATACAGAACTAGATGGGAGTTTTGGTAGGTTTGCCAGCTGGATGAAAACACAGAGACGAATGGATGCCTTAGTAGAAGAACAGAGAGAACGGATATGTGAGACGAAAGACCAGGCATATGGTCTTGAGAAGCTACAGGACAGTGGTACCAGGTTTGACAGGTGGAGGGTGAAGCATGGCTTCAGTCAGTGTCAGGTAACTACTGTGGTTTGCCTTACCAGGTGGATGATGAGTCGTGACATCATTCTGTTGCTGTATGTGGATGGTATATTTGCTAGCAGGGTTAGTACATATAGGGTTTTGCTGAGCTAAGGGTAAGATTAGTTTCAGTGGCATGTCATGAGGAGTTTTGAGCAGCAAAATTCTTTGACATGGGAGGCATGGAGATCACAGGGTGATTTTGTCTCGAGTGGGAGCTGATGTGAATCAGGTGTTGGTGAGGTTCGGGATGCAGAGCCAGAGCACACTAAGGGCTGGACAGGTACAGTGTCCAAAATCACATGAGGTCTGGTATAGACCTGAGTATTCCCATGCAGTGGGAGCTGTCAGAGTTAGGAGCCAATTCGGGGAAGTGGGTTCTCAGGTTTTTGAGAGGGACCGGTAGCAGGTGTTGCTATGCAGGGTCAGGACTTCACTACATGGATTTGTAGGTTCGGATGTGGCAGGGTACTCGGATGACAGATGGTACACCACGGAATGTGTGGTGGGTTGTCTTCAGGTGGGAGCTTGAAGAGGGATACAAACCAGGAAATAGATTAGACAGAGTACAGGTACAGGTATAGTGCAGCTATTTATCTCCAAGTGGGAGATTGTTAGGATTGTGGAGCTAAAAGCTTCATTGATGCAAACAGGAGAGGAGGTTGCTGAAGGTTGCTGAGTTGCAGAGAAGTTGGGGTCGGTCTGATCAGCCGACGTCGGCAGGATAGCAAAGGGAAGCAACCGACGTCGGTCATATATCGGCCGACGTTGGTCACCTCCAGGCAGACAGGGACCGACGTCGGTCGCCTATGTGGTTTGACTGCGAGCTATTTAAGGGCAGTTAGCTAACGAACCAAGTGTTTGCATGAAGAGATCTATTTTTAGACTGAGAGTTGTGGATCTAATTATTGTAATTAGATGTCTAATTATTGTTTGGATGAGATCTATATAATAGACTCATGGTTGTATTGGAAAAGAGTGCTAGGGAGTAAGAGAGCATAATTATAAGCTCCTTCTGTGTGTGAGGTAGAGTGATGGTACATTCCTCCTAGTGCCTCAGTACCAGGTGTGTTGGTGCTGGATTGGAGAGCTAGCTGGGTTCTTCAAGAGTGTAGGATCTTGGTCACAGTTGCATGGCCTATATAGGAGATCTACATGGTAAGTAAGATTGTTGATCTGCAGGTGTATGTGTGTGCAAGGTCGAGGTTCACAGGTGAGCAGAACCATTGTTTGATTTGCAGGTGTGCAAGGTCATATAGACAGCAACACAACAGGGAGCAGTATCAGGCAGGATCTACTTGGAGTACAGGTGTGTACTCAGATAGAGCAAGAGAGGAAGGCAAGGGAGTTCCTTCCATAAGTATGGTCTATTGAATTGCAGGTTGTTGCAGATTCATGGGAGATCTACTTGAAGTACCTTGAGTACTTGTGGAGCATGTGGAGTGCTTGTGGAGTGCATGGAGCACTTGTGGTGTGCGTGGAGCACGGGAGGTGAACACCAACTCTGTATTTGAGTTGCGTGTTGGGACCTGTGAGAGGGAGAGCTTTGGGGAGAAGAATTACTGTTCACTTGAGGTGTGGGAAACCTCTGTAAGGTGGTGGAGAAGAAGTGGCATCTTCTTTATTGTATTCTTTTCTATATAAAGTGTTAATACAAGTTGTGTATTGTCTCTCATATGCTGTGTTATTCTAAATTCTAGTTACTTGGTGAATCTGGTTTATTTCTGCATATTAAGTTGCTTGGTATTTGGTAATCAATTGTATGCTTTCGGTGTTTCGCATCCCTGAACAAAGAATGACTTGAAACCTTCATGTCACTAAATTTCATGTCTTGGGTTCATTATTCACATCTAGGGCCAAAATTACCATCCTTAGAGCATCTAAAATATATCTATGAAATTATGATCATATTTAGACACTTTAGACATGTTTTAACCCCACTAAGATCTTCCTTCTATAATGCCAACTGACCAAGTACACCACCATCAGTAAGCTCTAACATTCAACATATCTTCAAGGTCATTTTGTATATCAAATTAGGTTTGATATTAGAATTATATTTGGTATAGTTCTTATAATCTAACAAATGGTACCTTTGAAATTCTTTAAATTCTTTAGACAATTTTGTAAGCACCATCACTGCAAATAAGATGAAGTTTATCCTTATCACTCTTTATGCTACTTAGGATCACCTATAGGATATCAAGCCTCCTCCAAAGGTCCTAATGTAATACTAATTTTTTGAAGTAGATACTAAATGGTGGGGTGAATCAATTTCATAAAAAAATATGTTCAATTCAATTTACCATTCCATGAAGCATACATTGACATAAGAGATCAATGCATGAATAGACAACTACACAAGTATACAAGAGAACACAAGAGATATGTGGGAAACCCTATTATAAGATTAAAAAAACTAAAAATTTCAAATTTAATACTATCATATAATGTTAATATCCAAATTTTAATGAAGCACTAACTTCATAGGGAACTCCAACCCCTATCTAGTTGAATACCCACCCAAGTAGTCTTTTGCAAGCTCTAACTTGAAAGGAGGATGCAAACCCCTAAGAAACTAAGAACAAAATTAGATACCTTGAAATATAATCATTTTATAAAAGCTATTTATAATATTTAACTGATGATGACCTCATTTTTTTTTCACTCTTTCCCCTTCACTCTCACTCAACTAGCCTTTCAGGCCTTCTTGCTCAATTTGCCTCTTCTAGGATCATTAGGTCTATTAAACTATGTATCCAACTATTTTTTTTAAAATAAATGTATTAATTATCTTATTATCCCTATGATGGTACTCAATTAACTGATCCTTCTCTTTAAAAGGCTCTCTTTTTTGCTTGTATCCACACTTCTCTAACTAGCTCAATTAGGCTAATTAGGCCTTGCCTTTATACCACACTCTTGGTTTCAAAAATATTGGTAAGAAAATATTATTAAAACACTTGTATTATAATTTTAATAGATACTATCATGAATTTAACATAATAAAAAATCATTCCATAGGTTTTTTATAACCCATAGAGGCCAAAACTCCATTAGGCCTAGTTGAGACCTAAAGCAATTAGGGCTTCTTCAAGGGACATGTTAAATTTGAATTATATGGACCATATTAAAATTTTAAAAAAATTAAAACAAATTTAATAAATTTAAAATATACCATTTATCACTCTCATATAGGTCCACACAATTTGGAACTCCAAATCACCACTTGAACCAAGCCATTTAGCCTATTCGCTATTAGGCCTTAAACCATAGAAAAGTTTATCTCATGAAACTAAAGCACACATAAAATTTTATCACATAAAAAAATAAAAATAAATATTAATAGATAATTTATGACATAAAAATAATCTCCATGTAAACTAGGAACACCACACAAGCCAATAGGCCTTAAGAACTCTCTTTTAAAATGACCACTTAGACTGGTCAAACATAGTTAAAGCACAATCAAGAACTCTTGAATATACACACCATATTGAGAGATTTAAATTAATATAATTGAATTAATATGAGCCTTATTAACCTTATAATCATATTCAAACTATTTTTATTCTTCAACTCAGTTCAAAGGAACTCCAACTCATCACTCCCAAAAGACTACTCAAACTACCTATAGCCTCCAAAAATGTAGTCATATATAAGTTCTTGTTTAACAATTGTAAGAGTGTTTAAAAAACATATAATTATCACTAATATATTATATTATATATATATATATATATATATATATCACTCAAAAATTTATATATCACTTTTTATAAAAATAATCATTGGTCTTACAGACCAATCTCTCAGTTCTCTTTTACACGGTGCATACACAACTAGACAAAAAATTTTGGATTTCATGATTAAACCACTTAACCTATCTCTCCAAAAAAAAAAAAAAAATTAATATGTAAATAATATATAAAACCAAAATAATAATTTCATTATATGATATTAATATTGTCATAGAGTCTCAAACCCTTCTCTTCTCTTAGCATACCTAGAATTGTCATTTTATCACAAGAATATAGTCATGGTAAACATGAATTTGAAAACCTATAGAATAAAATATTTTAAATAAATTTAATTAATTTGGTAATTAAACATCATAATATCAAATTAAAATAGAAATTTATAGAGGTTCAATAGCATAAATGAAACATATAAATCATTCTTTGAAGCATACACTTTGTCTGTCTTCACTTACACAGATATGTCACTTTGGGGGCATATTTTTTATTATGTATGGGCACAATAAATAGTTAAAAACCAATTTAAAAAGGGATATATGTATTAAAATAATACCACAAAAAATTTAATTCATCCCTAATCATTTGAAACCAATCCCTAAATGCTTTCTCACTCAAGCCTAGTTTCTTTTAATGCTTTCACTCTTTGGTAGATTAGTGATAGGTTATCTTGGGTGACCAAAATTATTAAAATAGATAATTTATATTTCAAAAACAATTATATGTACATCAATAATAATTATTTGCCTTCAAACTCCATCAAGTTGCATGTGTTGACTTAGTCAACCTTGTCTGAAGCATCAAATTATTTAGAAATAAACACTTTTATGTACCTTCTACTTACTACCCTGACACACCAACACCACATGGAAATGACTACAGGAGTCCTATACATTATAAAATCATAAAAATTTATCAACCAAACCATTATGGTCACTATCCAACAATATTTTCACCATCAGTTCAATATGAGGATTTAAAGAGGGTTTTGAACCAGTTTATATTATTAATGAATGTTTGTAAATATTTGTACCTAAAACCACCTCCAAATTATTTTAAAAACTTATTATGATCATATTAAATCTCTCCCAAAAGGATTAGGTCACCATTAAAAGTCTACACATGAGAATGAACACATAAACTTCCTTCTTGAGCTCTCATCTCTTCATTCTGCATGCATATGAGACCTTCCAACATGATTTATTATAATATCCTCCAATAAATGAACTAAAACCTGGTAAAAATTCTTATAACACCCTATCAGACCTAATTACATGCTCACATTGGCTTCAACACCTTAAAAATTCAACTTGACCCTTTATTTAGACCTCATTAGTTCTCTATGCACATTAGATCTAGAACCAACAATCATACATTGATTTTGAAATCAATTGGAAACCTATTATATTGATATAAATAAATCATAAAAAATTAAAATACCTTCATGAAATTATTACAGATGCACTCTTACCTTGGAATCTGATCCTTGTCCTCCATTTGGCCTCACTAGGTGTCTTGGCACACTAGGCCTTCACTTGCAAATCACTTTAGGTCTGGAGTATGACCATCTAACCATTTTATATGATCTAAAAACCACATATAAAATTTTATAAAACATTTCATTTTCTCACACACTGATTTGAATCTTTCATAAACATTGGCACCATTTCATAGAACTTCATTAGGCTAGGCATAGTCTAGAGCAAGGTCTAGCTATAGACCTTCAATAAAGGATTTCCTTCTTAGGATAACTTTGGAAATATCTTGAGTGAATTAAAAAATATTAATCATGATATAAAATTAAATTACACACATTCAATATCATATACCTTCACATCATCATCATCATCATCATACCTATACGTGTTATGCTCATTCTTAAGAACAAACCTAAACACACAAGTCTAATAGGTTCCATACCTCTTGAAGACATTCCTAACACATGTATATCATTAAAAACACATTTGGGACATAAATTACCTTTTAATCCCTTTGAAATCAATTATAACCTTGAAACCACAAATACACCAATAAGAACTCACCTCAACATATGTCCAACTAGTGGCATCCCTCTAGCAACTGTTTGGTTGCATCATGTTGGAATCATCCATTTTCATCATTAATCATGCCATCTAGTGGTAATTAAAAATAAGTAGGCCAATTATCATTAAATTTCAACATATTATCTTATTTTACAGACCCAATTAGAAATCCCACACAACCACCATTATTGGTGAAATTTAGCATATTATCAAGATTTAAAAAAAAATTGTAGTAATTTTAATTTTAACTATAAAGATTAATATCAAAACCATTTTACATGTATAAATCCTCTCTATTAATGATTTTATTTCATAATAAATAATAATTTACAATAACATATCATCCCCTAAATTTTTTTATTGATGATTACATGCCACCACTTGAAGACACTTTATGGCTCTTGATGATAACGATGATTAAATTAAATTTCCATAAGAGATTTTTAATTGTCATAAAACACAAAGTTTAGTTCAAAATTCCACTTATAAATATTTGATAAGGAATAGAAGTAGATGGATGATTGAAAGGTCTTTTAAGGTTAACTAGGCACCAAAATTTCCCTTCATTGAACTTGTAGATCCTAAAAATGGTAATGATAATCCAACATAATACAAATGTACAATATGTGGTTGGATGCTAGGAAAATAACACATAATGAAACTTAAGTTGGACACAATTAAGAAACTTTATGGAAAAATATGTGTGTGAGTTAAGCACATAGATTAACATATAACAAGAACACATAGATGGAAAAATGTATAAGAATTCATGCATGTAAGATATGCACACAAGTATAAAAATGATTGTAAATGTCCAAAAATATTTGTTGAGAAAGGGGAAAAAATCAAATCTCAATTTGGAAAAGTTATTCACTCTAATCTATAGGCCAAATATATATAGTTGTCTACTATATACCACTTTTTAAAAAAGGGAAAACATATTTATTATTTTTTCTAGTGTAGTTTTTTATTTCAACATAATATATTTCCTCATATTCCATAATCACATTGGTTATAAGTATTAATTTGGAAATGGAAAAATGTATAGCAATGGTTGAGAAGGAGGATTTGAAACAAAATTTTGAAAATTCACTATTTATCTTACTATCCATTGATGAGGTCACAATAATTGACAACACATCATGGGTTTGCATGCATGTTTATAATTTTGAGAACTATTCAAGGCAACCTCATCTATTAGTTTTTCATAAAATGGTATAAAATTGTAATGATGAAAACCTTCATAAATTAGTTGTACTAAATTTGATGGATAAAGCTGGGATGGATGATTATACAATAGCTACCATGTTGGTGTGTGTTGGGACTGATGGTGAATTAGTAATAAAGTGGCATAGAAATGGTAATTGTGTTTTATTTCAATCAAATATCTTCCTCATATATGATTTTGATTCATTACATGGCTCATAGGATGAATCTTACATACAAAATTGTTAGCACCTTTGGTAATGTCACAAAAGTGGAAGAGCTTATATGTGACTTGCATGCTTATATGTAAATTAATCCAAAAATAATTTTGAAGTCCTAAGAATTTTTAATAGGAGTTACTAATGTTAAAAAATAATTGAATGATGTTGATACAAGATAGATTTCTATGTATGAACCGTTATACATAATTTTTGAAGAATATCCATATTTTACTATTTAATAGATTTGGAAACATTACTTAAATTATGTGTAATTATCCTAATATTTAAATAAGTAAATTGTTTAATGAAACATGATCAGGAGAGATCCATATATATTGTTGACCTCATACAATTGAGAAAATGAGTATGTCAATCTTTAGATTTATATTATACTCATCTAATGAAATCTTGAGGGACTTATTTTTAGGATTTGGAAAATTTGGATAGATTTTAAGAAACTTGAAAGCTATTTGAAATTTGATATCAATGATCATCTTTTTGTCATCGTTAATGGCAAGGAGATACCAATGCACACTTTCTATAGAAGGCTTGATTTTGTGGGAGTTGAAACTAAATAATTACATGTAACATGTCTTCTGTATGATACTATTATATGTCAAACAAGGACGAAATTGAGAAAAATTATAAAAAAAATATTTGTTGAGATCAAATATCATTTTTAAAGGGAAGATTTTTAGGAGGCAATGGTAGTTATGAATCCCTTATTTTATAATAATGATAATAATAAAAAATTAATGAGAAATTTATTTCAAAAAGACATGGGTTCTCTTATTAAGAATTTAAAAAAATCCATATAGGACAATGGAATTGAAATTAAAGGTATTTTATGAAAATATTTACTGACATCTCAATCAACACATTTTAGAATTACAATGGTTGATTAATATTGGTATCTAAGTGAACCAATAGAAAATGGTGAAATTACATGGATATGGAATAAACTTTATCGTAGTAGTATCTTACAAGAAAATATTAATGACTATTTATGATTATATGAAATTTGTCAAAAAATGAATTTTGGCTCAATGGAAGATGAAAGAGTATTTAGTTCATTATTTTTCATCAAGTCAAAACTTTGAAATAAATTTGATAAAAATCTAGAGACTTATTTGAGATTGTATGTTTCACATTATGCTATCGACATGTTTCCTTATGAAAGATCTCTAACAACATGGAGTTCTATTACTTAAATAAGAGGCATCAATAATACAATGACCAATAGAGTATATATAAATATTGACACTTAATATGGCACTAACATGGTAAATGTAAATGTCACTTATGATGAGCAAGTTTGCCAAGGATTATTTCAACTACCCAAGTTTTAGTTTTATATTTATTCTAATTATCCTCTTTTGAAATCCAATTTCTTATCTTTTTTGATATTTTAAAACATTTGAAATATTTAATTCATAAAAATTATCGATAGCACTATGATTTTCTTAATAGACTTTTTTCAAACTGTAACCCATTGTCCATGTAACTTTCTATTTTATTTAATTAATTATTCAAATGGGTCAAACTTTATTTCTATTTTTTAATATAGTATTGTTAAATATATATTTTTATTACTTTTTAAAATACATAGATTTGATATTTTAACATAATATTTATAGTTTATACTTTAAATAATAGCTTAAAATTATGAATATTGAATTCAAATACCAATACAAAAGAAGTCTATAAGCTTATTGAAAAACAGGACCTAATTGAGAAGAACAAATATCTTATTCAACCCCTACATCATATTTGCATATCAATAATTTTAAATTGATCAAGACTCAAGTGTATAATAATTACCCAATAAATAATTTCATCATTGAATTAGATTAAATCATCATGAAAAAATAAAAAATAAGTTCAAATCAGATCCAAACATTTTACTTAGTTGATGTTAAAGAGATCACGAAATTTCCATTGACCAAAGAAAGAAACCATAATTATTTCCTATACTCCACATCCATAAGAATTTCATACAAGGACAACATGTTTACTTCACCAAAAAATTGACTCAAATAAATTAAATAATCAAATGCATAGAAAAATATTTTCCATTATCTACAACCATGATTGGTGCTAAATATAATGTCATAAACAACTAATAAATGTATCTAAGACTAAAAACAACATAAAAGTTTACATGATCATAATTTCACAAGAAAAAATCACATCAAATTCAAATTGATTCTTAATCCAAATCCATTAAAAAAAATTGTATTCCACATCACCATGTTTTTTGAACTACATCAACTCAGAATATACAACACTAATATAGTCAATTGAATGCATGTAAGATTTAAAATGAACCGTAACTTAGTAAAATAAGAGTATTTAAAATGTAATTAAAAATTAAAATTTGTTGGAAGCATAATTATTTAGAGGGGGGGGGTGAATCAGTTTTCAAAAACTTCCTTTCAATTATATTGTAACATTCATGAACCATGAAAGCAACAAAGTGACCTAGTAATGCACAAAGAACCATTCACATGAGAATGAAACAAGAGAACACATATATGAGTAAGAAACCCTCAAGGGGAAGAAAAAAACACTATGATATATATAATTGGACTATTTTCATATAAAATAAAATACCAAATTAATTTGATCACTAACTCAACTTGGAGCACTAACCCCAATAAAGTCAATCACCCACTTGACTAGGCTTTAACAAGCATCCACTAACTCCCTAAGTGACTCAACACAAAATTAGCCACCTCAAAATTTTGATCAAATTTTATATTTTTTTTAAATCAATAAACAAATTTTGAACACAACTCTTGTCTTCTATTATGGTCTACAATACATTTAAAGACCTCCTTCTGCTCAACCATGCATCTATTAGATTAAACAAAACACAGAGAGAAAATGAGATTGAGAATAACAGAGCACTTATTCAACTAAGCATGAAGGCCTATTAAATAGGAAAACAAATGAAATACCCATGAAGCATGAGACAGGTATAAGAAAACTAACCTACGTCAACTTGCATGAAATAGCAAAGACCGAACAAACAACTAACCTCTTAACCAAAGTGGTTAAGGTAACTAACCAACATAAATTACCTTATTAAATAACCTAAGGTAAATACAATAATATGCTAACACCCTCCCTTAATGACTAAACTAAAAACAAGACCAAATTTATCTCTAAATTTTATGAACTTGTTTGTACCAAGTGGTTTGGTCATTATATCAACTGGCTGCTCTATAGTGGGGCAGTAGAAGAGACTGATGTCTTCATTTGTGACAACCAAAGTGTTTTGAAGATGGTGAAGAATCTAGTATTTCATGCTAGGAACAAACACATTGAGGTTCACCATCATTACATCTGACAGTTGGTTACAAATGAAGACATCAGTCTCTTCTACTACCCCACTACAGAGTAGCCAACTGATATAATGACCAAACCACTTGGTACAGACAAGTTCTAAAATTCAGAGATAAACTTGGTCTTGTTTATAGTTTAGTCATTAAGGGAGGGTGTTATCATATTATTGTATTTACCTTAGTAAATACAATAATATGCTAACATCCTCCCTTAATGACTAAACCTAAGGTAAATACAATAATATGCTAACACCCTTCCTTAATGACTAAACCAGAAACAAGACCAAGTTTATCTCTAAATTTTATGAACTTGTCTATACCAAGTGGTTTGGTCATTATATCAGCTGGCTACTCTATAGTGGGGTAGTAAAAGAGACTGATGTCTTTATTTGTAACCAACTATCAGATGTAATGATGGTGAACCTTAATGTGTTTGGTCCTAGCATGAAATACTGGATTCTTCACCATCTTCAAAACACTTTGGTTGTCACAAAAAATTGGAGTAGATTTTGATGACTCAAATTGAAGATCCTCCAAAATTTTCTTCATCCACATGGTTTCACAACCTGCACTGACCACAGCTTTATACTACCACAATTGAAGTACTAAAAGAAGGAGACTTGCCACAAGGTGTGGAAGGTAAAAGACTGAGATCGAGAAAGCAGTTTGGCAATAAAGGTGTGCATGTCAATATTACTCTAACAACTACTATTTCATAAGTATTTGAGCCTAATTCTTTTTCAGAGGCCAAAGGGAAGTCTGAGTGGGGATCAATGATGCAATTGGAATATGATTCCTTGATGAAAAATAAGACTTGGAAGTTGATGGAACTACCACCAAGAAAGAAATCCATTGGTTGTCAGTGGATTTATAAGGTAAAATACAAAGCAAATGGTTTCTTGGACAAACACAAAGCCAGACTTGTTGTAAAAGGTTATACAAAAGAGGAAGGGGTTGATTATGAGGAGACTTTTGCTCTAACCACCAAGATGGTAACTTTTCATTTGATTATTTTTATTGCTGCTCAGTTTGGATGGTAGGTGCACCAAATGGATGTAAAGAGCGTTTTCTTGAATGGAGATCTGGAGGAGGAAGTCTACATGGTTCAACCATAGGGTTTTCATGTTCCTCATAAGGAACATGTTATTTTTAGGTTGATCAAGTCCTTGTATGGACTTAAGTAGGCTCCTCGAGCTTGGTATACAAAAATAGACTCATATCTTAGGGAGTCAAGTTTGAAAAGGTGTAACTCAAAACCAACTCTCTATGTAAAGGTGTCTGGTGATGATATCTTGATTCTTATTATATATGTTGATGATATAGCCATCACTAGGAGTAGTACTAGTCTCATTTAGCAAATGAAAGCTGATGTTTGTTGTACTTTTGACATGATAGACTTAGGACTACTGAAATATTGTTTAGGTGTTGAGTTTTGGCAAAGTGGTAATACTGTATTCATGTCACAGAATAAGTATGCCAATTCATTGATAGAAAGGTTTAGAATGATGTATTGTAATCCAAATCACACACCTATGGAAGCAAGAGCTAAAATTTCAATAGACACTGATTCACCTCCGGTCAATGAAACAGTGTATCAACAGCTAGTGGGTAGTCTCATTTACCTCACTACCACCAGATCGGATATTTGTTTTGTAGTGAGTTTTCTATCTTGTTTCATGTATAAACCATAAGAAGTCCATTGGTTAGCTAAAAAATGAGTATTAAGATATGTCAAAGGTACTCTTGACTTTGACATACTATATAAGAAGTCTATAGATTTTGAAATTTCAAGATTTTTTGATTCTGATTGGGTAGGTTTAGTTGATTCAAGAAAATCTACAACAAGGTATGTTTTCACTTTTGGTTTAGGAGTTTTCTCATGGTAGATCAAACTACAAACTATAGTGGCATTATCTTCAATAGAAGTAGAGTATAAATCTATGGTCACTGCAGGTTGTGAAACCATGTGGATAAATTTTTTTTGGAGGATCTTCAATTTGAGTCATCAAAATCTACTTCAATTTTTTGTGACAACCAAAGTGTTTTGAAGATGGTGAGGAATATAGTATTTCATGCCAAGACCAAACACATTTAGGTTCACCATCATTACATCTGATAGTTGGTTATAAATGAAGGCCTATTAAATAGGCAAACAAATGAAATACCTGTGAAGCATGAGACGGGTATAAGAAAACTAACCTACGTTGGCTTGCATGAAATAGCAAAGACTGAACAAAAAACTAACCTCTTAACCAAAGTGGTTAAGGAAACTAACCAACATAAATTACCTTAGTAAATAACCTACGGTAAATACAATAATATGCTAACAACATCTTTTTTTTTGCTTATTTTCACACCTTCAAATAAACCTAAACTGCCTTGTCACACACCACTTGGTTAGATAAACAAATTATAACTCCTAGGTTAAACATAAAATAGGTCTTAAGACATCTTATGAACATGGTTCAATCACAATTTGAACCCATTTTGGTCTACCACAACTCAATTAGGCCTTATTCTTCCTTTAGGTCTCATGGAGACCTAATTGCATTAGGTTTGCCCTCTTAAAACTAAAAAATGATCTTTTTGGGCCCATATGGCATTCTTAAACAAAAAAAATACAATTAAAAAATTAGTCAATTAAATCTTCTAACATCTTCCATGCTTGATTAGACATGTATCCTTCGTTCATACCATGAAAGCTCCTTTAAGACAAACTACCCTATTAGGCCTGTGTACCTCAAAAGTCCATCTTACAATAATGAAGCTTAAACACCCTTAAGCTACTCAACCATGAAAAATTTAACATTAAGATATATTATACATGACCCTAGGGTCATCACCAAATTCTTGTAAAACTTCATTTAGGAAATAAGGGCTTAAGAACATCTCTGCAATTCACTTAGAACTACCAAATCACCTCAAAAACTAGTCATGAAGAATTAGAAATCCAACATCTATGTAGACACTTATCATAACTCCTAATGAATATAAATAGTTATATAAAATATATAGAACATCCTCAGATAGAAAATTCATATGGTCTAATGGAAAATATTGGTTTTATAGACTAGTTTCTTGACTTTATGTCTCACAGTCCTATCTGAACTAGACAAACCATCTTGTGAGAAAATTTTTCACCACATACATAGACTTAAAAATGCTTATCCAAAGAATTATAATAAATTAAAATTCATAAATAAATTATTCAATCACTTTTATTACATCAATATATCATGCACATACCCTCAAATTTATCTTTTCATCTCTACTTGGGTTTTACATTATCCACACCACTAGGTCTGTCTGTGACTATCTTACTTGGATGACCAATTTAGAGAATTTAAAGGCTATAACATATCCAAAAAAACATAATATACATGTAAAATGAGTCTTTGTATTATTTTACCATCCATTTACTCTTTTTGACCAATTTAAATTTTGAGAGCTATAATAATTTCTTAATAAATAACCCTATACCTATATATTTTCTCTCATATGACTAACCACCACCATCTATAGGTACTTGAGAGATTTTAATACATGATAAAATATATTATCTAAGGATTTAAATCCATTCTGATCTAATTTGAACAAAATATTTCACATCAGGTCCTTATTAGGGTTTTAGGGAGGTTTAACACACGTTTTGGTGTTAATGATTATTTATAAAGGATTGCCTCTTGAATCCAAAAATAATCCCCAAAGATATTATGTATTACCCTTACCCATCTCTTCTAAATATCTAAGACTCTAGTGCATAGGTTACACATGGTTATGAATAATTGAAAGTGCTTTTTTGGGTTTTGAAACCCTTAAACAGTGAGCTTGAGAAGGCCTAAAAGACTTTTAATGAATTTTACTCCAAACCATAACTTAAAACTTCATGGTCATACCTAAAACAACTTATCTCACCTCTATAAATTTTCTCATGTGCATACTTGCCTTTAAATATGATCTTTATATGTCAGCAGGCCAAGCAAGGTCTATGAGTGGTCTCGGTGTAGACTTAGACTGAAGGTCTCACCCATATAGGCTAACCTTGAAACTCTCATGAATGATTATATACCCTAATCACATTATTAAAAAAATGAAATAAAACCTTCACATGCCTATGTTCATTCATTTCACCATGCACATACCTCTTCAAGTCATGACTTTACTTCCTATGCACTTGACATCAATGACCTATACCTTCCATGCTAACATTAACAATACTATCAATCATGTATACATAAGTCATTAGTTGTCTTAAAATTATATTTTTCTCTTTATCTCATGACAACACTCTTTTATGCACCTTTTCACATCATACACTACCAACTATCCTTAATCACCTTTGAGATCAACCTTCACAAGATGCACCATTGACATCAATAATAGTACTCAACAATATCCCCCTTTATCATTGATGGCAACCACTCTCATAAACTTCTCTCAATAGGATATTTATCCTCCATTATAAATTTTCTCCCCCTTTGACATTAATGATAAAGAGGTACCCATAAATTCTTGGATCATGCCTCTATCAACCAAAAAATTCAACACACAAGATTATGATTCTATGAAGCATCATACAAACATGTTCACCCTATATCCATGTATACCTCATTCAAAAGGACTTAGATACGAAAGACCACTCACTCTCTTTCATGCACCTTGATGCCATAGAGATAGATAATATCCATCTTCATTTCCCTACTTAAGCTCTATAAACATCCACCATGCTCCCAACCTTGGCCATATTCTTCAACCTATCTTCATGTCTCTACATACCTTCTTAACACTACTAACCTTCTCTTAGATATAATGAACCACTTGATTAGCTCTACCTAATCACTTGAATTACTTAATGATTTTTAGGGGTAGGAATTACACCCAATTCATGCCTTAAATGTTCAAATGTTATCTTTAGAAGTGGCTTGGTTAGAATATATACAATATGATCCTTAGTAGATACATACTCAATATTGACATTTTGTTCACTCACCTGTTCTCTTAGGAAATGATACCCGATGTGAATGTGCCTAGTCCTTGAGTGTATGACTAGATTTTTTAATACACTTATGGTACTTGTATTATCATAAAAGATATGAGTAGGACTATCATACTCCACTTTGTAGTCCTTTAAAGTCTACGCATCTATAAGACTTGAGTGCAACATGAAGTTGCTGCAATGTACTTAGCTTCACAAGTATATAATGCCACTAATGGATTCTTATTACGTATCCATGATGCTAGGCACTCTGCTAATAACAAATATCCTCCACTAATGCTCTTCTTATCATCGAGACTCCATACCCAATCTACATCTCTATAGGATATTAAGTTAAACTCCTTACTCTTTGAATACCATAACCCAAACTTCGTAGTCCCCTTAAGATACCTAAATATCCTTTTAACTACTTGAAAATTATTTCCCTTTGGATCTTCTTGAAATATTCACACAAGACATAATTCTTGCATGATATTAGATCTAGAGGTAGTAGTGTATAAAAAACTTCCAATCATTGACTTGTATGATGTCTGATTGACCTTTAGAGATTCATCCTCCTTTCTTAACTTACGCCCTATGATCATAGGTGTGCTAACTTCCTTGCAATCTTCAATCTCAAATTTATTCAACATCTCTCTTATGTACTTAGCTTGTGAAATGAATATACCTAGTTTTAATTAAATGATTTTTAACCCAAGTAATAATGATATTTCTCCTAGCATGGACATTTCAAACTCATTCATCACATCTACAAAGGCATTAGTCTTTCTCTCACTATTTCTACAAAATATGATGTCATCCACATATACAACCACTATCAAATGATGATCATTTTATATATTTATATATAAATTATTTTCTAAAAATCCTCTCTTGAATCTTTGGTTTAATAGGCACTTGTCCAATTTGGTGTATCAAGCTCTATGAGCTTGATTTAGACCATAAATATCCTTTTTAAATCTACATACATAATCCTTGTTACTTGATAATGAGAAACCCTTAGGTCACTCTATGTACACTTTCTCTTCTAATTTCCTATTTATAAAAGCTTATTTTACATCCATATAATAAACCTTTAACCCTTTGAAGCTTGCATATTCTATAAATAATCTAATAGCCTCTAATATTACTACACAAGCAAAGGTATCCTCAAAGTATACCCCTTCTATTTTTTTATACCTGTTACATACCAATCTAGCCTTGTTCCTAGTGACCTTTCCATCTTAATTCAATTTATTCCAAAACACCCATTTTGTGCCAATGACATTTTTGTCATTAGGCCTAGGAACTAGTTCCCAGGTCTCATTCTTTTCTATTTGGTATAACTGCTCATTCATAGCACCTATCAAGAACATGTCTTTAATTACTTCTAGAAGGTTCTTAGATTCAACCTTAGATAATAGATCAAAACTCTCTTGATTTAGGTTACTTACCATATTTTTCTGTGTTTACATACCTGCATCCTTGTTGCTAATGATTTGTGATTTAGGATGGTCTCTCTGAATCTATCTTGAAGAACCTTTTGAATCTTGTCTTCCCTCAATTTCTTATTATTCATCATATATCTCTATTGTTTCTTCTTCATTCTTGATGTCCAAATTCTTTGATGCATCCTTTGACTGAGAGTGTGACTTCTTAGATCTGGTCTAATCAATCTTCACATTAGTGATTTCCACTATCTTTTGTAACCTCTTATTATAAAATCTATGGACTTAGTTTATTGATGAGTATCCCAAGAATACTCCATCAAACCTTGAATGAAACTTACCTAAGTATTTCTCAGCTCTTTTGATGAACTATTTGCTTCCAAACACTCTAAAGTGTTCCACACTAGTAGGTCTACCTTTCCACAATTCATAGGGGGTTTAATTTCCATTAATACTTATTTATCCTCTATTAAAAATGTATAATATAGATCTCACTTCCTCTCTAGTATCCATAAAATAATCTTGACTCATTTAACACAATATTTACCATTTCTTTAACTATTCTATTCTTTATTTTTGCTACCCCATTCT
Source organism: Torreya grandis (assembly GCA_037957365.1). Lineage (NCBI taxonomy): Eukaryota > Viridiplantae > Streptophyta > Pinopsida > Cupressales > Taxaceae > Torreya > Torreya grandis. Next base: position 705,389 of record JARHVA010005103.1, on the reverse strand, counting down.
ATTGAGGTGTCCTAGATGCTGAGAACTATCTCCTTATCCCATGAAACTCATAGAAGTCATAAAAAAAATTGGACCAAAACTCTCCTCATTTACCAAACCTTATGGACTTGATCTTTACATTCATTTTATTCTCAACTAGAGCCTTGAATTCCTTGAAATTATCAAGAGCTTCTGACTTTTTTGTCAAGAATGCTACCTAAATCATTCTTATGTAGTCATCTATGAGTAACATGAAATAAATATTATTTTCACTTGGATTTACACCCTTTGAGGAGACACAAATATATCCTCATCCAAGTGGCACAATGGAATCACCTCTAGGCTTGTGTGAAGCCTAAGGAATGAAGTGAGTCTCTAGATAGGGCTAGCCCCCTTGATGTACCATTTAGGATTAAACCTATAACTAAAATTAAGGGTTGAAAAGGGAGAAATATAATTAAAGGTGAACTAATCTAATGGATGTGATACACCAAATATGTTGATGAATTCAAACCATATACATATTACACTTGAAATCAAGGACAAACTAAGACTTACACTTCTCCAATATTTATCTCTTTGCATCAATATTACATTATGAGGTTAAGGAATAATGCATTAGGTTAGGAGGACTAGAAAATAGGCCTTGAGTGGAACTGATGAAAAGACAAACTCAATTAAATATATACATATTTTAGAACACTTCACATGCCCTATAAGAAGAAGCTACAAATAGGTGAAAGAATGTGACATAATGCTAAGGAATCCATAGTCTTCACTAAGAAAATTCAACATTCAAGTAAATCACATTATGAATAGTCATGGAAATGGTAAAAATTATTAATTTTATTGATCAAAATGTAAACAAATGATTAGGACTTCACCATACTCAGGTGGAGCATCCCCTACAATAGCCAGAATGGCTAACTCTTATAGAGCTTGAGAGAGAGAGAGAGAGAGAGAGAGAGAGAGAGAGAGAGAGAGGAGAAGAGAATTACAAAGGTTATAAGGACACTTGTAAATATAATAAAATAAATTATACATGAATTGGAAAATGATATGGATTGAACCATGAAATTTTAGGACCTACAAATGTCAATCTAAGTCCTAAACTTTAAAAAAAGTGGCAAGAAACTTCTCATTTTACACAAAAAAATTACCTTCATGATTACCTCTATTTGGACATCCAATAACTGATAAATACTAGTTATAATTATTTTAATTAAAGTTATGGACATAAAAAATTCCTTTCCATGTATTGGTTGCATGCCTAGTCTTATAAAATCACTTGGGAAAGAGCCATCATCATTTGTTGTCTATAAAATTTCCCTTCCATGTACCCTGCACACTTGGCCTCAAAATTGGGATAAATATTCCATGAAAATACATGGGAGGAATTTAATTACAAGTTTAAATACCCTCCATGTCCTTGTAATCATTATGAAACCTTGAAAATTAGCTAAAGTGAAGCTTTTCACCTCTCTCACTAGCTTGTCCATTATGCTAGTTTTGACTGGTTGAGTTGAAACACCTATTTTAGGAACTTAGGAATATTTTAAATGAATTAAAATTACATGGGGGGTTATACTAAGTATAAATATTTCCATACATGTGATTTTTATCTCTTAAAACTTCCTACAACCTTCAAAACACACAAAACAGTGATAAAAAACCTATTTATGGCCTCATCTATGCAAGTACATACAACTAATCATGGTGTGAATTATAATAATGGAGTTATATCTTAGTTCCAATATCATGTCTGGTTAAACTAGTCCATTAGATTACATCTCAAACTCCATTTTCCAAAACTAGTTCCTCTAAGGGTTTTAGAGCAGTTTTGGGCCTTAAGAATTATTCATAAAAGTTACACATCCAACTTGTAGATAAATTGCACAAAAGTACTCTTAGGGGACCATTATAACCATACTCAATATTTTTTTCCATCATGAAAACCTTTATGGGAGATATGAGTAACCAAACCTACCTTATCAAGATCTTTTTCTCATCTTACACAAGTTTGAGTTAGTTCAAGTTCCAAAAATGGGTTATCCTAGATATATTTACACTATGAGAGTTTTAAAACATTTTAAATATCCAAATGAACATTTTTACACAAATTGGAAGGATTAACTCATTCTATAAATGATGGTGAACTCCCATTTGAACACTAGGTCTAGCCATGTCTAATAGGCCTACCTACAAATTTAGCTCAAAATGATATTTATTGGTGGATTATCTAAATAAAATAGCTTTAAAACATAAATTATACCTTATAAACATGAATAAATCAATTGGTAAGCTTTTACAATGTTGGGGATGAATATGATCCTCCATTTGGCTTCTAAACCTATAAATGCCCATCATTCATGACTACAACCTTAGGAGTGTAGGTTGCCATATTTGGTTTCATTATTTATAACCTAGTTCTACATGTTTTTATTAATGTTTTTCAACTTATCTAACCATCATACAAGGTTTTCCAAGCTTTTGGTTCATGTGCCTACCTCTTTTATCAAGAATGCAGGATTTGTGCAAGGGAAAAGTGCCCTCTATTTCAGACAAAATAAAGGGCACTTCCACTATTTTTTAAAATAATTTTGAAATTTTATGAGCTTCCCCAAATCATAAAAATATATTTTTTTAATTTTTTTCCCTTGGTAATGTCTCTAGACCTTCCAACCTTCTCAATATCCAAGACATAATTCTTGGTGCACAAATTGTGCATGGTACGCCAAATAGATGGTATATTGTAATATAAAAGGATATTACTTGTTTATTTACCATGTAAAAAATGGGTTATAAAAAATATAATGATAAATTTAATAATTATTCAATTTAAAATACCATCTCCACCCTTAATACCCTACATAAACCTTTCATCTTCAAGACTAGGTTTTAGCATTGATTGGACTGAGATACTTTAGGTTTTGTTGTAGGTTATTATATTTGTATAGACCTTGGAAGTGATGTATATGGGTTATTAATAACTTATAGTTATTTTAATACATTTTAAAAATTAATTATTTAAATTTTAATGACCATTATATATTCACTTAAGACTCTTCTCATCTTACTGTTTGTCATGAGTTACTATACCATGTACCAAATGTAGGTGTGCTTTAGTTATTTAGATATTATTTTTAGTGTAAGAGGATATATTTAATTCAAATAATTTCCATCCAAAAATTATATCTCCTGATGGGCCTTCACGAATTTCATCTAGTGTAGACTTTTCAAAACACTATCCAGGTTTAGGTGCCCTGCTTACAACCCTACCTATAGGTGAATACATGGGTCCTAGTCATTTGATATGGTGTTAATCAACTATTTGAAACACATTTTGAGGTCAAATAATTCATATCTACTTTTAATTTACTTATATGTCCCATTTAATTCAAATAATAACTTCATCTTTTGACTAAGACATTTTCTTCTCTCAAGACTCCTTCTGGCTGTAGATGAGTGTTTTGGCCATTTGGTATTGGTCATGATGGAATGAAGTCACCCTATGATCATGCGATCCATTAATAAATTGTATATAAATTAATTTACCTTTAAGGATATAAACACTAATTCAATCACTAATATTGTAACTTTATCCCCATATTCAATTATAGGTGCATGTCAAGCCTGTTATATGGATTTTGTGTGACCATATGGATTTAAAAAGGTATTCCATCCTCTTATAGTGATTATTTAATGATGAATTTTCATTTGAAACACCTTGAAAATATAATTTTTTTATCAATGTATCATTTACAACTTGATAAGGAATCAACACTTTGGAGCTCATAACCTGTAAATATAACTGCATGTTTTCTATGTATACAAGTGCTTTTTAGGCCCCTCAATGATTGTCTTCCACTTATTATTTTATCATAATTTTTTTTATATGTATTTTACATGGTATATTATTATTTTTACACACATTTATATGTATTATAACACTTTGGAAACATGTTTTATAAATCTTAACAAAACCTCTTGGAGTTTTGTTTTGCCCTTTTAGGGACAAGAGACCAAAACATAGTGTATTTCCTTTTAAAATTAATTTTATGTTTTCCTTGATATTTAAATAATTTATATGTATTTTAAAGGTATAAATAAATTACTAGGGCTTTAATTACATGCAAAATTATTATATATATTTTTTACAAACACTTGAATCCCTTGCTCAACCACCTGTAGGTGTAGGTGTATATCTTGGTCAATAGGTAGTGAATTGTAGTATGAACAATATGGAGACCTTCCATAAATATTAAATTTTATGATTTAATATAAAATAATAATTTATTTCAAACAATTCCAATAATTTATAATTCACATTCACCCTTAAACAAAGACGACATCAACAAGGGTTTGTAGGTGCACATTGGGCTATTTTACACAGGTAGAGAATGGAATTGGGTAAAGACCTATTGAGAAATATTTTAAAAACCTATAAAAATGCATTTATAACCTTTAAAAAATATCCTCTATTCTTTTAAACCTTAAAACCAACTTCAATAAACCTTTTTCAACCTAGAGATCGCTTGTATACATATGAAATATAACAAGTAAGGGCATCAAATGACTGTCTAACATGGTGAATTGAGCATGTGACTATAATTTCACCTTTTACAAGAATATGGATGAAATTTTTAAAAATAATAATGGTATGAACATTGATATACCATGAATATAACTACAAGAACAATTTGAGCAAGCCCATACATGTGACTATAAGTGAAGTTAGGCATGAAGTTGACAAATGATAGAAGATAAACTTGCAAGCTACTCAAATAATGCCATGGTGAGATAAAATCATGATAATAGGTGGTAATATGACTCAAAAACTTATGGAACACCATTTCCTATCTGTATGAGACCCATAAAGGAGAAAACACTCATAAAATAAGAGACACTTCAGCTGAAAAAACACATTGTGATACCCTCTAGCAAAGTAGGCCAATTTGGTCATCCAAACACCATGGAACATTAGAAAAATAATGGATACCATGTGATGAAAAATTAGAGATTAGATAGAGCCAAAATCACCAACTAGTTTGTATGGATTTGACAAAAAATGAGCAAAACCTATAGGGTGTAGGAAACAACTAGTAAAACTACATAGTCAACTTCTTAGCAATAGTTAATAAAGCACAATTGATCAATATTAAAAATAAATATATTAAGATTCATGTATGTTATTTTAATATAATCCCCCAAAATCATTCTTCCTAAACCTACCTATGTTATTCCTACCAAACAAAAACATGAGTGTCATTTTTATGTGTAAAGAAGAACAAAAATAGATTAGAATGGTTTTAGCCCAATTTTAACACATAAAAAGACACTAAATCATGAAAATGAGTGCAAGGAAGATGAAGAGGCATCCCAATATCATTTTATACATGGCACACTTCCCTATGTGTCATATAAGTGCCATTTTCCCTCTCTTTTAGATTATTCTACAATTTCAATTATGGAACCTACCATTTTATGATGTCCCTAACATTAACGACATGTAAAATGACCTATTGGACATTTTAAATGGAAATAGGACGCTTGGGCACATTGGTAACCATGCCACTTGCATTTATGACCCCTAAATGCACGTTTAATGACTCAAAATGATAAATAAAATAATATGACTAGGATAAAACATAATATAACATTAAATGACATTAAAAAACTTATAAAACAACTCAAAAAAAATATAATACCACCTTATTGACTTGAAAATCCAATATTTTAACTGTAGGTGCCCTAATTTGACTAAAAATTCAAATTTGGTCAACAAATTGGTGACTCATAGGGGTAGTTGTTATACTAACTAGACCAATAGCCTTATTAATCCATTGGGATTATGGATTAATCTAAGGAATGAGACAAAAAAAATATTTTTATAATTGACCACAAACCTTTGATCAAGACAAGACCAATGACTACCTCAACCACACAAAGCAAAGGACACACACAACAAAGAAAGCAAACACACAAGACACACACATGCACTCAAAGCACTTAGGAGAATTAAAGAAAAAACTATTATGTATAACTATAAATGTGAGCATACCTCCCTCCTAGATCAAAAGTGAAGTTTAAAGAATCACCTCCTTCATGAGATAGAACATAGTGCAAGACATGTTGCTGTCTATATTGGATGTCTTATAGATCATAATTGTTCTTTGGAAATTAAATTGCAATACTCTCAAGTATACAATCTTCAAAAAAGTTCCAAACATATAATTATTCCTATTTCATCCAAACATATTCAACCTTATCATGCAAATCCTCAATTACAACTCTAAATAATGATTCAACAAGGCATATCTTCTTGTATTCCATAGTGTTCTCAACAAGATTAGGTTTATTCTCAGATGCAAGATCTTATAGCTCATCAAGGAGTTTTAAAAACTCTATCCAATATTGATCATTGTCTTCCATGGAAATCTCTTTTCACCCTGTCATATGCTTGACCTTCCACTTGGAAAATCTCTTCATGTTCTTGAAGTAACTCCATTTACAGCTACCAATCATCCTTTCTTCTTTTTCATCTATAACCATTGCCTCTTCCATATTCTCTTCTTAATGTATGATGTCATAAAGATGGTGTTCTTTAAGTTCCATTACATCATCAAGTGGATTTATGACAGCTGGTTCTTTACCAGTAGAAAGAGCTTCCTTTTTATGGTTGGTTGAATATTCACTATCATGTTTAGGTCCATATACAATATTTTCATCAAGTGTGCAATATTTTGGAGAAGGAGAAACTTTATCCAACTCATAAAACTCCTTATATATGGAATTTAACTTCTTCCACAAGTCTTCTTCCTCATGATCATCTTCAAGAGCTACTTCTTTTACCTTGGTCTCATGAAACTCATCTAGGACTGCCATCTCTTGAGGGATGACTTAAAGGTGTTCTCCATCCTTGATAATACACTTCAATTCATTATCATGATGATCATATTCAACCTTTAGATCAGATGTAAATTATTATTCAAGGGCTAACATATTTTCCATTTCTTTCTCCTTCTTGATTATTCCAAGACTAGGCATCTTGAAATCATGTGATCTATCCCAATGAGGCTACAAGGAGGTATCTTTTCTTCAAACAATACCTCTCTTTCTTTGTCAATTATCTAGTCCTCCGTAGGTTCCCATATTATAGGTCCATAAAGGTAAAGAGTGATAGGGTAAAGACAAGATGAGCTAGTTCGTGGAGATGGTACATAGAACTCAAAATTAGGTTGAGGGTGAAATGGAGGGGTTTCTCCATGAACACACATCCCTTCAAACATAAGGACATTAGCTATTATATTTTCCTTTTATTCACCAAGGGGAGTCATTATGGTGATTTCATCCTCATAATCACTCATTATAACCTATTGATCAACCATGAATTGGATTTTCTCTTCTTCACTCGCTTCTCTCAAAATAGGCTCCTCCCTGAGAAGGGGTGAAGTGGAGGGTTGATGGATATGTTCATGGATTTGAGGTGAAGGAGCTAGATTATGAGATGTATTGAAAGGTAAAGGCATTTAAGAGGGAGTGTGGGATGAATTAAAATGTTTATGAGTGGGTTTAGAAAAGAATAAATCATTAGTGAGTTCTAATGGAAGTGAATTCTTAGGATGATTAGGAGGAGTAATATCTAAATGAGCAAGAGATACATTTTTCCAATGATATCCTTGTGTAAAACCCATGGAAACCTCTTCTTTCACCTGATAAGACTGATAGGAATACTCTTAAGGCTTATAGAAATCATGAAATAAAAGATTTGTCTCATATTGAGGCTGATATAAGGGTGTTTTTTTGTAGCCATTCTCATAAGATTTCCCAACAACATAGTGTCCATATTAAGAGGGAAATGAAGGACTATATGGTTGTTATGGCTCATAGGGATGATGGCCATTTTGATAGGGCTGAAAAGGATTATATTGGGGATAATTAAATTAATGTTTAGGTTGGTAAGGATCATAAAAAGGGTGACCAAGGACTTGTCCATATGGAGAGGGAATGGCATAAGATTACAATGTCTCACCAACTTTTAGGGAATAAAACTCAACATCAAATTCAGCCATGAAACTTTCATTGGGAATTAAGAACACAAGAAAATTTTATAAATAATCTTAAAATTGAATATTTGGGATGCTTGACAAACTAATAAAACTTTGGAGTTACCATTAATGCTTGAATAGATGCTTCCAAAGGTTGATGTGTTGAAAGACAACATCAAAAATCCTCCAACTCTTGGAACAAGAGTCCCACTAGGCATACCAAAAAATATTTTCACTTGGATTTTCACCCTTTAAGGATATTTAAATCTCTCCTCATCCAAATGGCACAATGGAATCACCTCTAGGCTTGTGGGAAGCCTAAAGAATGAGGTGAGTCTCTAGATAGGGCTAGCTCCCTTGATGTACCACTTAGGATTGAACCTAAAACTAAACTTGGGGGTGAAAAGGGAGAAATATAACTGAAGTTAAACTATTCTAATTAAGGTGATAAAATAGATATGTTGATGAATTCCAACCATGCGCTTATTACACTTGAAATCAAGGACAAAATAAGACCTACACTTCTCCAATCTATGTCTCCTTGCATCAATATTACAATATAAGGTTAAGGAAGAATGTATTAGGATAGGAAGACTAGTAAAGAGGACTTGAATTAAACTAATGAAAATATAAAATCACTTAATCATAGACATATTTTGGAACACTTCACATGCCGTGCAAGAAGAAGCTGCAAATAGGTGAAAGAATGTGACACAATGCTAATGAATCCATAGTATTCACTAAGAAAATTCAACATTCAAGTAAAGAACACTATGAATAGTAATGGAAGAGGTAAAAATTAGTCATTTTATTTATCAAAATTTATACAAATGAATATTTATTCATCATACTTAGGTGGAATATCCCCTAAAATAGCTAAAATGCCTAACTCTTATAGAGCTTGAGAGACAAAGAGAAGAGAAGTCCAAGGGTCACATGGACACTTATCAAGATGATAAAATAAGTTATAAATAAATTGATAAATTATATGTGTTTAACCATGCAATTTTAAGACCTAAAAGTGTAAATCCAATTCCTCAACTTTAAGAAAAGTGGCAAGAAACTTCTCATTTTGTATTAAAAAACTACCTCCATGATTACCTCTATTTGGACATCGCACAACTGATAAAAACTAGTTATAATGATTGGAATACAATATATGGACATAAAAAATTCCTCTCCATGCATTATATACATTCCTAGTCTTTTATAATTACCTTGGAAAGAGCCATTATCATATACAGTGCAAAAAACTACCCTTCCATGAACCCTGCACACTTATCCTCAAAATTGGCATAATTTGTCCTTGAAAGTAAATTAAATGGATTTTTTAAAAAAATTCAATATATTTCATGGCCTTGAAATCATCATAAAATCTTTAAAATCAATTTAAGTTAAGCTTTCCACCTCTCTCACTAGCTTGTCCATTAGGCCAGTTTTGACTAGTTGAGTTAAAACACCTATTTGAGGAACTTAGGAACATTTTAAAGGCATTAAAATTACATTTTGGATTAGATAATGCCTCAATATTTCCATCCATGTTATTTTAATCTCTTTAAACTTCCTATAAACTAAAAAACATACAAAATAGTGACAAAGGAATGTTTTTACCCTCATCTGTACAAGTTCATACAATGAATGATGGTGTGAAGTAGCTTGAGGGAGTCCCCTCTAAGGTAAAATATATATTTTGGTAAAAATAGTCCATTATATTGAATATGCAACTCCATGTTCCAAAATTTGTTCTTGTAAGGGTTTTAGAGTAGTTTTGGGTCTTGAGGATTGTTCATAAAAGTTACATGTCCAAATTGCAGAAAAATTACACAAAAAAACTCTTAGGGGACCCTAATAACCACCATAATTTTTTTTGGCCATCATGAAAACCTTCATGCGAGGTATGAGTAACCAAACTTGCCTCATTGAGCTCTTTTTCTCATCTTTCACAAGTTTGAGTTAGTTTAAAGTCCAAAAATGGGTTATCCTATTTTTATTTGCACTATGAGAGTTTAAAGACCTATTTACTATCCCCATGAACATGTTTCCAAAAATTATAAGGCTTAATTAATTCTATAAGTTATGGTGAACCCCAATTTTAATACTAGGTCTAGCCATGTCCAATAGGCCTACATGCAAATTTATATCAAAATGATATTTCTTGGTAGATTATCTGAATCCAATAGCTTAAACACCTAAATTATTCCTCATGAACATGAATAAATCAATTTATAAGATTTTACAAGGTTGGGGATGAATATGATCCTCATTTGGCTTCTAGACCTAAGAATGCCCATCATGCATGACTGCAACCTTAGGAGTGTAGGGTGCCCTATTTAGTTTCCATATTTCTTACTTGGTTATCCATGTTTGTATGAATGTGTTTCAACTTATATTAAATTCATACACTATTATCCAAGCTTTTGGTTCATGTTCCTACCTCCTTTATCAAGAATGCAGGGTTTGTGCAAGGGAAAAGTGACCTATATCTAAGACAAAACAAAGGGAAATTACCCAATTTGTGTAAAAAAAATTTATATTTTATAATATTACCCAGATCATCTAAATATTGTGTACCAAATTTCATCCACTGGTAATGTTTATAGACCTTCCAACCTTCTCAATCTCCAAGACAGACTTCTTGGAGCACAAACTATGCAAGGTACCTCAAGTAGACAATATGTTTTAATATAAAAGGATCTTAATTGATTATTTCACATGTAAAAATTGGGTTATATAAAATATCATGATAAATTTAATAATTATTTATTTTCACATACCATTTCCACCCTTCATACCGTACATAAACCTTCCATCTTCAAGACTGGGTTTTAACATTTACTGGATTGAGATACTTTAGGGTCTACGTAGGTTATTATATTTGAATAGACATCTTGGAGTTGATTTATAAGGGTTATTAATACCTTATTTGTCCTTGAATACATGTTAAAAATTCATGAGCTCAATTTGAATGACCATTAGATCATCATTTAAGACCCTTCTCATCTTACTGTCTGTCATGAGATACTCTACCCTATACCAACTATAGGTGTGTTTTAGTTATTTTGAGATTATTTTAAGTTTATGAGGATATATTTAATTCATATTTAATTAAAATAATTACAATCCAAAAATTATCTCTCCTTAGGGGCCTTCAATAACATCATCTTGTGTAGACATTCCAAAACACTATGTAGGTTTAGGTGCCCTGCTTACAACCCTACCTGTAGGTTAATACAAGGGTCTCAGTCATTTGATTATGGTGTTAATAAACTATTTGAAACAAATTTTGAGGTTAAATAATGAATAATTAATTTTAATTTACTTATATGTCCCATTGACTTTAAATAGTACCTTCATCTTTTGACTGAGACATTTTCTTCTCTCAAGACGCCTACTAGTTGTAGATGAGTGTTTGGGCCATTTGGTATTATTTATGATGGAATGAAGTCAAAATATGAGCATGAGATCAATTAATTTATTAGATATGAATTTATTTAACTTTAAGGAGATAAACACCACTTCAAGCACCAAGATTTCAACACTATCCCCATATTCAACTGTGGGTGCATGTCAACCCTGTCGTATGAACTATGTGTGACCATAGGGCTTAAAAAATGTATTCCGCCCTCTTATTATGATTATTAAATTATTAATTTTAATTTGGAACACCTTTAAAAATATACATGTGTTATCAAGTTATCATTTACAACTTGAGAAGTAACACTTTGGAGCTCATAACCTATAGATATAACTGCATGTTTTCGGTGTATAAAAGTGGGTTTTAGGCCCTTCAATGAATGTCTTACACTTATTATTTTCTCCTAAAAATTTTTATAGGTATTTTAAATGATATATGATTAATGATTCACCCATTTATATGTATTATAATAGTTCTTAAACATGTTGTAGAAGGCCTAACAAAAACTCCTGGAGCTTTGTTTTGTCCTTTTAGGGATAAGAGACCAAAACACAGCCTATTTCCTTTTAAAATTGATTTCAGACTTTCCTTGTACTTTATATATATATATATATATATATATATATATATATATATATATATATATATATATATATATATATATATATATTCAAGGTATAAATAACTTACTAAGGCTTTAAGGACATGTCAAATTATTCCATATTTTGGTACAAACACTTGAATACCCTGATACATCACTTGTAGGTAGATATCTTGGTGCATAGGTAGTAAATTACAATATGAACAATATGGAGACGTTCCATGAATATGAACATTAATGCTTTCATAGAACATAATAATTTATTTCAAACAATTTAAATAAGTTATAATCCACATTCACCCTTCCATACACCAACATGACATCAACAAGGGTTTGTAGGTGCACATTAGGCTATTTTACACAGGTAGAGAATGGAATTATGTAAAGACATATTGAGGAATAGCTTAAAAATATCTAAAAATTAATTTACAACATTAAAAACATATATTTTATGCTTGGACACCTTTAAACCAACTTCAAGACACCTTTTCCAACCTAAAGATCACTTGTATGCACATAAAATATAGCAAGTAAGGGAATTACATGACTGTCTAGCATGGTGAATTGAGCATGTGACTACAATTACACCTTTTACAAGCATATAGATGATATTTTTATAACTCTTGATGGTATGAACATTGATATACCATGAATATAACTCTAAGAATAAGCTCATCAATCCCATATGCATGGTTGCAAGTGAAGTTAGGCATGAAGTTGATAAATGAAAAAAGATAAGCTTGAAAGCTACTCAAATAATGCCATGGTAAGATAAAAACATGAGAGGAGGTGATAATATGACTCAATAACTTGTGTAACACCATTTCCTAGTTGTATGAGACCCCTATAGGAGAACACACTCAACAAACAAGAGACACTTCAACTGAAACAACACATGGTGATACCCTCTTGCAAAGTAGGTTTATTTTGTCATAAAAAATAAATGGAACCTAAAAAAAGAATGGATACCAAGTGATAAAAAATAAAAATTCTATGTAGTCAAAGTTACCAGTTGGTTCGTATGAATTTGAAAAAAATTAAGTAAAACCTATAGGGTACAGGGAACAACTAGTAAAACTACACTTTCAACTTGTTATAAATGGTTCATTAATCATGTTTGACTAATATTCCAAATAAATATATAATAATTAATGTCTCCTATTATAATATCATCTCCTAAAATCATTCTTTCTGAAACTACTTGTGTTGTTCATACCAAACAAAAACCTAAGTGCCACTTTTGTGTGTCAAGAAGAGTAAAAATAGAGAATAATAGTTTTAGAAATATTTTAACACTTAAAAATAAAATAAATCATGAAAATGAGTGTGAGGAATATTAAGAGGCCTCTCAAGATCCTTTTCAACATGGCACACTTCCCTATGTGTTGTACAAGTGCCATTTTCCCTCTTATTTACCTTATTTCTATAATTACAGTTTGGGAACTTGATATTTTATGATGTCACTAACATAAATGAAATTTAAAATAACATATTTGAATTTTTAAATGGAAATAAGATACTTAAGCACCTTTGGAATTGTACCACTTACATTTATTACCCCTAAATGCACATTTGATGACTCAAAATGATAAATAAACTAATATGAATAAGATAAAACATAATATAGAATTAAATGACATAAAAATACCTATATAAAACCTCATTAAAATATATAATACTACCCTTTTGATGTAAAAATCCAAGATTTTACCTATAGTTGCCCCAATTTGACTAAAAAGTCAAATTTGTTCAACATCTATCTCCTTGAATGCTTTAGATTCTTATAGGTATATAGAGATAAATGTGTATTAACTATAAAGTTATTATAGTATAATAATCTTTAGAATTAAAATTCCTTCTAGTTTTATTACCATGTTGACATGCCTTGCAAAGTGTATTTTTAGGTTTGGCTATTTTAGGCATGTTCTTCACAAACTTCTTAGAGCTAATATTGAATAGATTATCAAAGTTTAGGTCATCCAAACTTCTGTGCCATATCCAAAATTAATCTATATTACTTATAAATCATCTCTCCTTCTTGATCTTATTCAATACATATAGATTGTTCTTAGTCCTCTTAGCATTGGCAATTAGCCTTCCTAATTTGGCTCTCCTTATATCACACCCTCTATCATGAAAGGTAATTATGTGTCCTTGGTTTAACATTTAAATTAAACTAATAAATTTATGTTTCAAGCCTTCAAAATACAAAAAATTATCTATCTTGGTCTTTCCATTATCTAAACTTAAGATACCCTTGCCAATAATATTGGCAGTTATGTTATCTCCAAATCTCACTGTCCCTGCAACATTCTTCTTCAATGAGATGAACTTGCTCTTATCCCCTATCATATGTCTTAAGAAACAACTATCTATATACCAATTAATGTATATATGTTGTATGTGAAAGGTAGTCTGAGCTAGCATATAAATTTCTCCTTTAATCTTTTGCTCCTCCACCTTATTCACAAGGTTTGACTTCTTGATCTATTTCTTAGTGGCATGACTATACACCATTTTGTCTTGAATGATCTTCCTTATATGCCTCATCTTGAAATCCCTTATAACATATCCTCTCTAATTATATTTGTATCCTAAAATTATGCTTCTAATATCGAAATGATCATTCATCCTATTCCTCCATGAGTACTTAATTCTATTTTGATGTCTACAATCCATAGCTCTATGTCTATATTGATTGCATGAGAAACAATAACCATTGAAAGAATTCACATACCTTGTTTATCTAATAGGAATTTCATTTTTATTATTGTTTAATGATTCATATCTAACTTTGTTTTTTTTTAAGGAGTTACACTCTTCTCGACTTGTTGAGGGTTAATTGAGGTCTCATATTTGAGAGCTTATGCAAATGACTTTACTCGATCAGTACAATCACTTATTGATAGTCTATTTTCCTTTTAGGTCTAACTCTCCTTGTTTCCTATTTGGTCTTATTTGAAATCATGACCTATCTTATCATGTGGAGACCTATGAATATTCAAAATATCACCAAGGATTTCAGTGCCCTTTTTAAATTTTTGATGTGTCTTAAATTTGATTGTTTCTTGATCCAATTCAACCTTCAAGGAATCCATTTATATTCTAAACTTGGTTCATTATTCCTCCTTGGTCTTAAGATTTACAGTGACAATCTCAACCTGAGTTTATAACTATTTAATGATCTCTTCATGTTCATTGGCTTTTTTATTTAGTTTTTTTCAAAGATATTGATTTATTCCTCATAATCCTTAACCAATGATCTAAATTTATGATTCTTCCTTATTTGTAACTTAAACTCCTCTAGATAACTCACCAAATCTACCTCAAGGTTCACTTTAGATTCTTCTTCATCTGATTCTTCATCTTCCATAAGACTTTTCTCTTTTGAACAACCTTCATTATCTATTTTTATTTCTATGAATAGAGTTTCATTTCTATCATAATAAATATTGTCATCATCAGTATCAGATATAATTTTATCACTTATATCAAAGGAGATACTATTCTCTTTGGTTTAAAAACTTCTCTTGTTCTTGAATGATCATTTCTTACCTTCATATTTACTAAAACTCTTTTTTTTCTTGTCAAGCTTATAGGACTTCTTATCCTCACCATGATGTTTACCATGCTCTCCATCATGCTCATTCTTATCCTTATTAGGACACTTGGATGCAAAGTTGCCAATATTTCCATAGTTAAAGTAATTAAATGACAACTTGCCCTTATACTTACTTGATAATTTCCTTAGTTTTCTAAAAAACATGGATTCTATCTTCTCATCATCAATATTTGTATTAGTATCATCCTTAACCTTTTTACCTTGTGATTTTTTCTCAGCTTTGAATGCAACTTCTTTGTTTAAATTTATTTCATCACTCATTCTAATTTTATAGGTAATCAATATGCCATGAAGCTCATCCATTTATAGTTTGTTGAGATCCTTGATCTTCATCATAGTAGAGACTTTTGAATCAAACTTGGATATTAGGGATCTTAATAATACCATTTTTACTACTATTTATTCTTCTAATTTTTATCATAGAGTTATGATGATAGTTACCATTTCATCTACTCTCAATAGATAAAATTCAATGTTTTCATCCTCATTCATCCTCATATTTTCAAATTGCCTTCGATGGGTTTAAATTTTTTCCAATTTAACTTTGGTGTCTCCTTCATAGATACTTTGCAATTTTTCCAAAATCCTTTTGGTTGAATAAAAATACATGACCTTTACAAATGTTTCCTCTCAAAGACCACATAGGATGTCATTTATTGCCTTAGAGTTTTTTTCACTTGTCTTCTATCCTAATGCATCATTTGATGGTGTAGAGGGTAGATTATATGCATCAACAACTAATTTCCATATGTCATATCATAAATACATTATATATGTATTCATTATGTTCTCAAAAATTCATAGTTAGTCACATTAAAGAGAGAGGCCTTGTTATTTGAGAAACCTCCTTGTACTTGATGACTAGATGTGCTTGTGTTTCTAATATTTACTTTAAGCTATTAACCTTTCTTCAAAAGACCAAGCTTTGAAACCAATTGTTAGAAGCAAAATTACTGGGGGGGATGAATTAGTGTTTAAAAACTTTATTTCAATTATACTTTAACATTGATGAACCATGAAAGAAACATAGTTATCTAGCAATCCATAAAGAACCATTCACATGAGCATGAAACTCAAATACCAAATTTATTTGAGTGGAAGCTCAAATTGGATCACCAACCCCAATAAATTTTATCACCCACTTGACTAGGCTTTAACAAGTATCTACTTGCAAGGAAGCAACAACTCCCTAAGTGACTCAACACCCCACCTCAGAATTTTGATCACCTTAGAATTTTGATCACCTTAAATAAAAATTGTTACTTAATTAAAAAATGATGACCACAACTATTCTCTTTTTTTATGGTCTACAAATCATTTCAATACCTCCTTACACTCAACCATTTATCATTTGTTTTGCTTATTTTCACACCTTCAATAGACCTAAACTGCCTTATATATATACAAGTCTCATGGTAACATAATAATTGGTCATCCAAATGCCTTCAAACTCTTATTTCAGACATAAAATAGGTATTATGACATATTATTAACATGTTTTAATCATAATTTTAATTCATTTTGGTCTTCCACAACTCAATTAGGCCTTATTCCTCCTTTAGGTCTCATGGAGACCTAATTGCATTAGGTTTGCCCTCTTAACTCTAAAACTTGATATTATTGGGTCCAAATGGCCTTATAAAATAATTAATAATAAATTAAAACACTTAAAATATGAACTCTTGTGACATAATCCATGCTTTATTAGACCTACATCCTTCATTCATACCATTAAAGCTCCTTTAAGACAAACTGCCCTATTAGGCCTGTGTACCTTAAAAGTGTGTCTTGAAAAAATGAATCTAAAACACATTTAAGATACTTAAACATGAAAAATGAAACAATAAGATATATTATCCATGACCTCAAGTTCATAACCAAATGCTTGGAACACCTTAACTCAAAAAATAAGGGCTCAAGAGTTACATCTCTACAACTCGCTTACTCAAAACTACCAAATAACCTAAAAAACCAATCATGAAGAGTTAGACCTCCAATGCCTATGTAGACACTTGTCATTAATATTTATTAATAAAAATTATTATATTATATCTACATAACATCCTTATATATAAAATTTATAAGATCTAATGGTAAATATTAGTCTTGAAGACCAATTTCTTGACCTTATGTCTTACAGTCCTATTTGAACTAGACAAACCATTTTGTGAGAAATATTTTCACCAATAAATTGACCTCCAAATATTATCTAAATCATGATAATTAATTTAATTACATAGATAAATTCTTCATGTAATTTTATTGCATCAATCTATCTTACATAGACCCTCAAATCTATCTCTTCATTTATGCCTAGCTTTTACATTATCCACACCATTAAGTCTGTCTGTAACTAACTTAATTGGATGAATAATTTATATCACTTTAAGGATATATCCTATACAAAAAACATCATGGAGATTTAAAGTGAGTCTCTATATTCTTCTACCATCTATTTATTCTTCTTGACCAATTCAAATTTTGAGAGCTACAATAATTTATTGACAAATAAGCTTGTACCTATACATTTTCTCTCTCATTGACTAAACACCACTACATATAGGTAATTTTGAGAGTTTAATACATTATAAAATATATTATATATTAAGTTTAATCCATCATAATCTGATTTGAATAAAATCTTTCACATCAGGTCCTTATTAGGGTTTAAGGGAGGTTTACCACATGTTTTGGTGTTAACTATTATTCATAAAGGACTGCCACTTGAATCTAAAACTAATCCCTAGATATCTTAGATAATTTCCTTCCTCATATAACTTAATAAATTATACTTCCATGAAGAGGTTACATGTTCTTATTAATAACTAAAAGTGTTTCTTCAGGTTTTGATACCCTCAAACAATGAGCTCGAGAAGGCCTAAAAGACTTTTAATGCATTTTAATTGAAACCATAACTTTAAAATTTAATTATAATACCTAAAAAAACTAAAATCACCTCTATAAATTCTTTCATGTGCATGCTTGCCTTGAAATCTGATCTTCATACCTCACTAGGCCAGGCAGGGCCTAGGAGTGGTCTGGGTGCAAACTTAGACTAGAGGTCCTACCCATATAGGCTCAGCATGAAATTCTCATGAATTATTATATAAATTACTCACATTATAAAATAATTAAATAAAACCTTTACATGCCTATGCTAATTAATTTCACCATGCACATATCTCTTCATGTCATGACTATGATTCCTATGCATTTGACATCAATGACCTGTACGTTCCATGCTGACATTAACAATGATATCAATTATGCAGACATAAGACATTAGTTATCTTAAAAGTATCTCTTTCTCTTTCTCTCAAGACACCACTCTTTCATGCATCTTGTCACATCACACACTACCAACTACCCTTAATCACCTTTGACATCAACCTTCACAAGATGCACCTTTGACATCAATGACAATACTAAAGAACATTGTCATTTGAAATTGTTTTCTAAAACATAACATTGTGTTTTGAAACATAATAAAACATTTAAAACATAATAAAATATCACTTTTTATAAAAATCCCATCATTTACTTACTCATTGACATCCTTTAAAATCCATGCCTCCCCTTCCGATGTGTCATCCTTTAATATACCAACCATTTGAAGATCCTCTGTAGCATAATTAATATTAGAAATATTTTATTTCATTTTTGATTGAATCTCCAATTGAAATAAGATTTGGATCTGCATCTGTTTTCTACTTAAATAAAAAATCAAGGTCCATTCTATGCTCCTTAATTATTTTATTGAGTATGTTCTATTGATTTAATGGAACACGCTTATTTTTAATGTAATGGTAGCATTTAAACTTTTTTGTGTATTTTTAAAATGCACACTAAGAACCTAGGATTCATTTTTTAGGTTTTCATATTTTACTCACAATTAAAAAATAAAATATAATTAGATAAAAACTACATTAACTATAATATATTTGCTAAAGAATGATGATAACTTACCAATGTTTTTCTTTCTCTAATTTTCAATCATGATAAGGTTTATGTCTCTTGCACATTCATTAATGTATGCTTGGGATTAAACATTTAAATTCTTCAACCTCTTTAACATAATAATCAAAATATTGGAATTATAATAATTATAAACTAAAATTGACAAAAATTCAAGTTGATTGAGTAACATGTTAATCTTTGTGGGTTCATGTTGAACTAATGAATACAAATTAACTCTCGAGGAGTAGTTTTGATAACATGAATTTATTTAATTAATTTATTAATTTTCCCTTAACTCCCATAATTTTAAAACATTAAAATCATCTAGAATACCCTCTTTAATAATTGAAATTATACTTTCTGATAATAAATTATTCAATGGAAAGGTATTACTATCATATTCTGAGAACTCAATATTGTATGTAGTTGGTGGGATAGGAGGTGCAGAAGAATAGGGTAAATCCATAGAAGGTACACTTAAAACTTGAATAAAATAATGGGGATTAATATCACTATCAGTGAGGTCTCCATTTTCAATCCCTAGATATTCCTCATCAAGATCAATATGTTGTAAAGATGTTAATTCATGCATGCTAGACACACCTCCAACAGAGAAATTAGGGAAGTCATACCCTGAGAATTGAAATGTTCCTATGATTTGTGCTATAAATTAAATATTTTCCCCCTTGTGAGAATTTTGGTTGGTGGTGGTAGTGGTGGCATAATTTTCTTCATAAAATGAGGTTTCTTGAAAAAAAAGAATTATATTTAAAAAGGGTAACTTAAAAAAAAAACATAAAGATAATTTGAAATTTAACATTTAATTCTTATAGTTGGAAAGAGTTTTCCCTCCAATCTACATGCTATATTTAGAGTCACAGTGGTGATTTCAACTAAAATAGGGAATCATTCAGTCAATTAAACCTCTAATTTAAGAAACAACATTTCAAAAACCAAAAGTTGGAATGTAAAAAACCTTTAACAAGTGGTCAATAAGATTGTGACACTTGAATTTTTTGGGTTTATTGACTTCCTTCAATTTCAAGGTTAATGGATTCAGAGTCAACTACAAAAATTAATTAAATAAATAAAGTAATAAAAAAAACTAAATTTTTATGATGCATCAATTATCATTGAAATTTGAAAGTATAAAAACCTACATGTGGAGATGATTCAAAAGAATCCCTCAAACATTTGGAAATTCAAAACAAATAAAATGATGATTTTGAAGACTTAGAATCTCTTGAATATTTAGGGGCACTATGTCCTTTTGAATTAACTTATCTTCATGTGTCAAATGCACAAAGTCTTAACCATAAAAATTAAAGAAATATTATGCTTTAAATTTGTAAGAATTTATAAACTAAACCATTCTGGTTATTCATTTGAATGCTAAAATAACCTCCTGATCATCAATAGACAAAGAATTTGTTCTCATTTTTGGATGAAACATAATTGGACTTGATGTTTTCTGGAGGTCATACAAGGCCTCATAGTAGAAGGTCAGAATGAAATTGGGACATGAAAGTGTAAAACATTGATTGAAACAAGTATAATTCAATTCTAATCTAATCCCAATGGACATATATAGACACTAGTTATATTTTAAAACCAAAAGAGTACATAGAATATAAAGATCAACCTAAAAGTAGATGTCTCTTAGTCTTCCCTATAAGACTATTCTTTAAAAAAATGAATAGTGAATTTAAGAAATAGGTTCGATATTTTATCAACTTGGAGCCCCCTTTTAATTTGACTATTCACAATCAAATAAAAAAATATGCAAGTAATGAAAACTGATAACAAATTAAAAAATGTTAAATTTTAAATTTTCTAAACAATGATATATATACCTATTGGATTGATCTACAAGTTGTACATAGACTCCAAATATTTTTTTCATCATCAGTTAACATCTCTTTTATGGTGATAGGTTTGGAATAATGATGTAGAAGCCCTATCAAATTATGGTTATTGTAAGGAAAGGTACCAAATGATATTAATTTAGAGTTGATGCTTACATTCAAAATGGTGTCACTATTATCATATAAAGACATATATTTTAGCAAGCTTGTGTTAGTTTCACAATATGGCATGTAGACGAGGCCCTAAAATCATATTTGGGAATCCAATCATTGTATGTGTCTTGATACTATGGTAGTTTTAAACTATTAGAATATAATAAATTCTAAAAAACATGTTTTCATGTGGAATCCATGTCAATATTGTATCCTATTGAATATTTAGATGAAATTCTAGGGAAAACATGAGAGATAATGAGAAAATGACTATGTAAAAGTTTTAAAATGAGGGAAAAGGGGATATTTAAAAGTGTTGGTAAATCCACCACCTAAAAACCCAAACAACTAGTTGCATATGTAACTGAATTGTTATACCACCCAATCAACTAAAAATAGGCACCGTTCGACTACATTTGCATAACCAATAAAAAAATGTTAACATTTGGTTGCATTATGCATCCCAATGGTAAGTATTTATAATTGGTTACATAATGCAACTAAATGATAACCTTCATGAGCTGATTGTATAATGCATCTAAACATCAACGTTTGTCAATCAGTTTCATAATACAATCAACTAACAACCTTTACTATTAAATTGCATTATATATCCATTTGGTATCCTTTGTTGTTCAGTTGCATAATGAAATTGATCAGTTATAGCTGATGTTCAGTCTGATGGTGCAATCAAATGGTTGTACATAAAAATAATAAACCCTAGTAAATTTACCAACACACCTTAAAAATTTACCATGCATGCAAAACAATTATCTATATATTCACCAATGAAATCTAAGGGTATTTCTAATAAGGGATCTTAAAATTTAACCTACTACTAAGGTCAATCCACTAGAAAAGGGTAAGCAATAATAAATCCCCTTTACTAAGTGATCAACACTTGAGAGACCATTACATCAGAGATATAAAATGGATTCTATAAAATCTTCATCTACTACACACCATATTTAGATATCTAGATCACCTACACATGTTACTAATTATGTCATTCCAAATAAACCGTAGAGCACTCAATGATGGTTTCCATGAACCTATACCCATATTCCTTCTATTTCTAATTCAATACCTTAGATTCCTATTATAAATACAAAAAACATCAAAAATTCTAAAATGATAGATATTTCACCTATTAATGATCCTTGGTTGTACCACAAAATCATTTCACTAGGCTCTAAGTGGGGAGAAACTTATGATCATCTTTTGTATGAGATTGTAAGATGATATTTTCTCTTCAAATATTCTATATATATATATATATATTTATAACACCTACATACTCTATTTCTTCTTGAAATCTATGTGTTATTTTCATGTTGATGGATGGCATATTAGCTACTTCTACATACACGCGTGATACAAGCATACATATATATATTATCTATTCCTATTTTATATGTCTAGCCTATCCTTTACTCATTATCATATGGACATTAGGGCATCCAACTCTATGATCATGATACTTTTAGGTTATATCATTATATGTCCACTCTATATTATAATTTTTTGAGCTCATATATGTAGTACACATGAATTTATCCATGATTATATCTTTCATAGGGTACTTGATATGCTATGCACTAAACATTTTTTGCTAACGCATTTGATCCATGGGCTACTATGACATGTTTATGTTTGTTTCTTGTGTTTCTATTTATACACTTCCTTGAGTATTTTGACTTGCTATTATCTTGCTTATTCAATCATTTGAATATGATCCCTTGTTTGAAACCTTGTTGTATGATTTATTTGACATTTTTATATGTCTTTTTTTTGTATGGACATTTAAATATGTCATCCTTTCTCTTGTGGACATTTCACTAAGTCATCTCCCTTTGATTGTGTAGCATTTGAATATGCCCCTTGTTTTTTATCACCATGGACCATTGCTTTTTGACTTACTTTTGATTTTTATTATGGCTATGATTTATTTAATTTTTGATACTATATTATAACTATATATACATTGCCATGATATTTATCATGAAACTTAAGCCTTCATGTGATCACATTGTCATATGTGTTTCAATACTACATTTATCTAGATATGTTATTATATATGCTACATGGTTATATTCACTTATTATAAAGTTGTCTTATCCATTAGAGGTGAGGTAACTAATATTTCCTATTTTTTCCTCACCTCAAAGGTGGGGTATATCAGTGGGGGAATGTTTTAGAAGCATATTCTCCACACATTAACATTTAAAATTTTAGTGGGGGTATGCTTTAGAAGCATTTCTCCATACTTATTCAATATTTGTCACTTATATAAATTTTTAGATTTAGTGGAGGCATGTAATAAAGGAATGTCTTCCACATACTTAAATTTTTCATATTTAGTAAGGGC
Source organism: Torreya grandis (assembly GCA_037957365.1). Lineage (NCBI taxonomy): Eukaryota > Viridiplantae > Streptophyta > Pinopsida > Cupressales > Taxaceae > Torreya > Torreya grandis. Next base: position 681,381 of record JARHVA010005103.1, on the reverse strand, counting down.
ATGCTTTGGAAGAATGTTCTACATGCTTATTCAATATTTAACACCTATAGATTATAATGAGGGCATGTTTTCGAAACATATCCACCATATTTTAACTTATTTTAATTTTTATATTTATCCATATATGGTTGGGGAATGATTTGGAGTCGTGTTATCCATAATTACATAATTTATGAATTGGTAAAAGCATATAGTTATATAATTCAAATTCACAGTTGTGCCAAAATACTATACATTAGTACCATTATTATAATAGTTTCAACATGAGACATATCTAAGGTGCACGTGCTATGAAATGTACACCTAATATTAAAAAATCTAATTTAGTTTCATATTTAAAAACACTCATATGGATTATCATCACCCACTAGGATGTACTTTTATAGACTATATTGAGCTAATATAATGTATTAGTTGATTTGCTTTTGGTATGATTGAGGTGATTAAATCACTAAATATTTTCAATTTTTTAGGTTGGAATTTATTATATCATCCAACCTTAATAATTAATAATTTTATAGTATGATTTGAATTTGTTCAGTCATGCTCAATAGGTAGTAAATATGATTAGGTTGCATGGTTGATCTAATCTCAACTGTCACGTAGAAACTCACTTTTTCTCCAAGGTTGGAGGCATTGCCTTAAAATCTCTCTCTATATCCTTATATTTATGTACTTTATATATATATATATATATATATATATATATATATATATATATATATATAATGTCATATCTCAGTTTTAAAGCCTTAGAATGATACATATTTAAAATCAACTTGGCATTAGGTAAGGTAGTTACATTGATACACAAGTGCACTTTTAAACCTTTGTATTTAATTTTTAATAATATAAAATGATTTAAATTTAAGATTATATGCAATGATTATGTATTATCACATTCTCATGGTTTTAGGTTAGTCAACAACAAATCACTCAATTTGGACTCAAGCAAAGGCAAGGTGTGTTATACATACCCAAGTACACAATCCTTTCCTTTAAACTAGTAATTTAATTAATAAATTAAATGGGGGGAATTATAGATGATATTTGAGGATTATATAGAACCTTAGTCTTGTACACTTGGAAAACTCATAGCTAGGTTGTTCTTCTTAGTTCTAGACATTTTTTGCTTTCTTAAGGCTGGTATATTATCTGTCTTGTGCCGCTTAGAATATCTCCTAGTTTGAAAAATATTATGTTGATTATATAGACCTTCTATCTCACCTAGATTTCTTAAAAATCACTTATCTTACAACTCTATAACTTTTGAGTCTATACCTACATTCTTGTTCCCTGGACACTAGCATCCCAAATAGACACCTATGTTGATACAAGTGTCATACCTTGATGCAAGTGTCTAGTGCCTTAAAGTCATATAATTTTCAAAATAAACATATCCTAATGTTCTTCCTAATTGATTTGATGCTATTTAATTCTCTAAAGGGATTGATATAAATATAAGACCACCCCTCATTCATTCATCACCTAACATAACCCATAAAACATCTAAGGCAAATTATCAAAGCATTCAATCAAACACTCGATAAAGTAAACTTTCCTTAATTTCTCCTATTTTCATATTGGTCATAGGTACAACACATACATAGGTATAAATTATTAAAGGATCATCTTAAGGCTATAGTTTTTAAGTTATAAGATAATTCACTATTGTACTTATTTTTCACATATTGCATGATTCACACACAAGCCAACATGTAAGGGATAACTAAATTAGTTAGATTCCATCTTTAGAGTATTGGGCATGTAGGAAACATTGATTAATATAGGGGTATTTAGGGTCAACTTGATATAGTGTGCCCACTAACCCATTTTTACCCAAGGTCATTATGAAGATGAAGAGCTAGGGGTTTCTAATTTCATGAGGATTGATAGTACATGACCTCGATATGAATATACTAAAGTGAATCTGAAAACAAACCCAAATGAATCTAGGTGGTTGCATCATATTTTAGTAGGTATTCTATATAAGACACCTAGTTCAAGTTTAAATAGTATCACTGATGCAACTATCCTGGGTTAACCCTGGTGTTTGAAGTTCTAGAATAATTCAATATAAAATCATATTCTAGTCTACTTCCTACTTGTTCTAGATCTAAAACTGCATTAAAATCACAACCAACTAAGTACATTACTTCTTTATCATTTTCATATCTAGCATAATTGTACTTATTATTTTTAACCTATCTCAATTTAATGAATTTAGTGTATGTTATGTATGTGTTTTGTATCTAATTGGTCTTTTATAGAGATAGTTTATCACCCTTGTTCCCTAGGTTATTTCTACCCCTCTAACCTAGATAATGCCAATGTATATCTTTTTATGGTTAAACATAAATGAGAATCTACATAAAAATGACCTCAAATATGGGATATTGGGAATGGTTATGGTCTACCCTCTATATTCAGTGTTTTGAAACATTAAATCAACACTATTTAAAAATGACATAAATTTGAATGTGATCCCATAAACTAAACACATTGTGTATAAGAACTACTCATTTTCATCTATCTATGCTAAACCTTGGAAATTTGAGATGGAAAAAACCACCACTAGTTGATACCTATTAGAATGTAATAAAAAAAATCAATATACATAATAGAGGCATAAGTTACATAATTCATTGAATCAAAAAAATCTATAGAAGTGTCAAAACATGGGGGATATAAAGCTGAGATAAAATAGTCTGGGTGGATTTTTTATAAAAAATAGCATATAAAAAAATTATGAGCATTTTTTTCCTAAAGGTTAACTTTACAATTAGAAAATAATAAAGTTATGTATTATTCCCTTAGGAAAATTATACCATTGTGATAGTCTCATTAAGTTGATCATTTTAACATATAACCCCATTAACCTTTATATGGAATCCTAGGACCCATTTTGGTGATACTTTTGATAACTTGATATGTAATTAAGAACATGTATCAAAATGTTTCTGACATGGGATCCATGCACATGATTTCAATACAAAAAATGCAAAGCTCTAGTAGGCTCAAAATTGATAAACAATTTCAGAGTAGTTTTTAATCAAGAAACATAACAAATGATCAAAATTTTAAGATTCCTAATTTTGATGCAACCAAACCTACAAGTTAAATTTCCTCTAAAAAATATCAGTTTGGACTAAAAATTCTATTAGAGGAAATAAAGTAGATACCGCATCATTCCAATTGTAAAAGGATATTTTCCAATAGTGCAATCTATATTAGAAATCTAATGAATAACCAACTTTGATTTTTTTTCAATCTATTATTGGTTCAATTTTTTCTTAGTGTATATGATGATTTCACTAGAACAAAACATGAAAATTGGGATGGTTGAAAAATACCATAATGATTTTAAAAATATGAAAAATAAAAATGAAGGATTACTTATTTATATTTTCAATAGTTAATTAGAAAGTGGGCTCAAGGAAACAATTCACATTGAGGTAAAAATGTTCAATCCTCAAGACATGATGGAAGTTCTAGGGTTGGTTGAGCTATCTGAAGATATGTTCATAACCAAACACCATTATTAAAAATGAATATCTTCAAATCATCCAAATAAAATGCAACATAAAAACCCCACCTAAAAACAAAAAAAAACAAAATTAGATGCCTTATAGAGGTTAAAATGTGATATTCTTGGGATAATTGGTTGTGTTATAATTATCCTACACAATTCACATAATGCCAAAAATGTATTGAAAAATAATTGTATTTTATAAATGTCTAGTTACCTTTGGATAAAAATGAATGGGAGGGTTATTAATATTCCCATAAATAATAATGAGAAGGAAAATACCCCACCCTCATGGATTACTAAACTAAAATTTTAGCACGTGCATTGGTAGTGGTAAGTACTCCTCAAACTATGATAGTAATAAAGGTATCTCAAGAAACACATGAACTTTCATTAATCCTCTATGAGAAAAATAATCTAACTATTTTGTGAACCCATTTTCCAATTTTGAATTTATGATTGCAAATGTGGGAACGTTTCCTTACACATAAAATGCCACAATGTTCATATTTTAGTCAAGGACTATAAACTTAAATAATAAATGTTTTTTTAACCCTCATAATATGTGATGTAGTTCTTTTGTCTCAATAGCCACACACTCTTGGACCATTATGTGTGATTTCTCAAAATTGTGGATGAGATCATTTGATAATGGGCATTAATAAATATTTAATGGTCTCATTTTAGGATCCACCAACATCATAACCTCAAATCATGTTGAGGAATTAATTATAAATAATATAATGGGATAATTTCTTAATCCTATTCCATGAAAATAACATGTATCCTAATTCTATCTAGATTGATGAATTGAATTTTTTTATACTCAAACATGAGATTATATTTCAGGATTCAAAAGGATTACTAAATCCATGACCTAATGATAAAGCATTCAACTAATACTATGAGTTTACCCCTAAAAATTCAACCACACCACTACCATTTCTTCTAGATAATATAAAAAGAGAATTATTTGAACCTAATTTAGATTAAGATGAGATACTTAATATAATTAATACGTAAAATTTAAAATGATTTTATATATTATAATATGACATTTAAGCATACATTTGAATTTATAAATTTGGTAATTGATTACAATGAAATTATACTAGTGTCATTTGTTAAATATAATAAGTAAAAAAATAGATTTGTATTTAGATCCCTAAGGTAAATATTTGGTTGTGTTTGTATCTCAAAGTGAAAATAAAGATAAATTAGTCATGTGGTTCTTCTAATTATGGAACTAATTATCTTTCTATGTACAATTAATTTTGGTTGATGGGTTGATATCTCTATATGATACTTACTATTGGTTAGTAAGGACCAATGTGGAAGTGAGTAATAATGATTACATAGTAAGTTATGCCTATCTATTTTTTATCTATATTTATGATCTCAAACCCTAATGATGTGCACAACTCTATAAATTAATCTACTTTGACTTGAAACCATATGTGTTATTTTTAGGGCTAGAAACCTAATATAAAATAATAAAGTTGTTTGAGCTAATCCCAATCACCCTAGTTTGATGATTCAACACTATCTACATAGTTGATACTCTAAGTATGGAAATCAATCAACATAGTTCTCCTACCTAGTGTGACTGTGAAATTGTGATCTTTTTCTATATGTATGTAACTAATGATTTGGATTTGATAACTAAAGTTAATTTCTTTAACATGTATTTAATGTGATTAAAAAATGACTTATGACTTATCCTATTAATAGGTTTATATTTTGTGAAGAACTTGGAAGATTTTACTAATTTTAAATAGTGTATAGATGTGTTCCAAAAAATTTCAAAGTCCATTTTGAATGAGACATTGATTTGTTTATATGAGTCCAACTGGGTAATATATCATGCTATTGACATGCTAGGTAAATGGGCTAACTTTAAGGTAAAATTTGTTTTTAAAAAATAGAAATTTGATAGGAGTGGTTTGGTAATAAAAAAATTATATTATTATTTATTTGTGATATTAACAACATTTTGTAGAAATGACCTATTTATTAGGGGATTTAATTGAAATTTTGGAGGTTTCTATGCAAGATACTTAGTAGGCTTGAAGTACATAGTTAGATTCCTATATGTGTATAATAAAATAATAGAAGGATGAAATCATAAGTTAGCATTCATGCATAAGAGAGGACCTTGTCTTTTTTATCAAGTAATTATCGTAAATGTGTGTCAATCCTTTCCTTGTCAAGTACCGAAGCCTAGATTTTAATGTTCAAAAATTATACCTTTTTATTATAGCAATGAAATTGATAGCATAAAATGATAAAATTTATTAGAGTGTGTACAAAAAACTTTGTATTTGGTATGAGTATATAATTATGTAGGTCACTCATTATAGTACATGTGTAGTCAATGTCCATAGATTAACTATTTTTATCTAAAACTAAATTTTTAATTTTTTTTAAAGGACAAGGGTTATAGTACACTTATGTTTTAATGAAAAATATGTTTAATTTATAACTTTTTAGAGATGATGTTTCCTTGTGAAGTATTATATAAATGTGTCCTTCCTTTTTAAAGCATATTTAGAGTTAGGGTGATTGTGCCCCAAATTTTTATAACTGTGTAGCCTATTAGGTTGGAAAGATAACATACCCCAAACCTCATAAATGTGTGGAAAATTATGCAATGTATAAATATAAATAACTACATAATTAAAATATAGAATCATTAGTCCATATTAAATCAAATAAATTCAATTAACCAATGTATATTCCTTATAAATTCAATTGCATGGTTTCACTAAAGTTTAGTCAAGTTCACTCTATGTGAAAATAAAGTGCATGATCTAAGGGAATGAAAAATGTTAATTCCCCCATCATGAACATAGGTATCATTATTTATTTTTACTCAATGCATAATATAATGCATGATCAAAAGAGAATAAAAATATTCTTTCCCCCATTGTGATCGAACATATAATATCTATGAAGTGTAATGCCAACCTTTTTTTTATTAGAATATAAATTATATTATTATGTATGTGTGAATGAACCATCATAGAGAATATGAAAGTGTGCATATAATCGTGAATGAGTATCATGTCCCCTGAATATATACAAATTGATATATAATGATATGTATCTATATGCCAAATTTGAAAACATGTATCTCAAATGTATATGGATATGGAAAATTTTAGTTCTTTTTCATGGGTTTTTTGTATATACCATGTATATGCACCTAAAGTATATGAATATATTATTAACTCTCTAAAAAGTGAGTTTATATGCATTTAATATTACCATGTAGTCTATGTACATGAGCTAATATTTTTCATGTGTTTTAACCATTTGATATTTGAACCATTCTAAAATTTTAAAATCTATAATGTGATATGATTTTATTCTCATGGAGGTATATGTATCTATGGAAAACCCATTGTAATTACCATATTTTTATATGGGGGATGTCTTTATGGGTCATTTGGAACACGAAATTAGGTAGGGTGGGAACAACCCAACCTATCATGAAAGGAGACAAAAATCTCCCTAAGGTCTATTACTACCACATCATGGCTTACAGGGCAACCAAGTGGTTGATTTAAAATTATTCCATTTCAATGGGTATGTTTAGAATAAATTTAGATAAATGAAATTTAATATAGTTCTTGTGGATTTTTTACCTTAAAAATATTAAATTTTGGTTTTATCATAGAAATAAAAGTGATTTAATATATGTTCATTCCATTTAATACATTCAACATTGCAAAAATAATAATGAAAATATATTTCATTCAAGATAAAACTCACGGACATATATTTTAAGTTTCATATCTATATTCTAAGTATGCTCTTACAAATTTATATAAAAGAGAAAAATATAAGGGATTTGATTAAAAAAAATGAGCTTATTTTGTAACAAAGATAAATTTGATTCATTCGATTCGATGAGATCCATGAAATCAATATCTTCTTGACCAATATTGAAGAAGCCATTAACAAATAAAGTGAAAGAGTATGAGGGTTCTTCATCTACGAATAAATATGAAAAAAATCACCGTATACATGCACAAATGAACATATATCTTTAAAATGTTTGAATTTATATACATTTTATTGAAAAAACAATGTTTGGATCTTCCACAATCAGTTGAAATTCAGTAAAATTATTCAGAACAACATTTCTCACATGAAAAACTAACTAGGAAAGAAAAAAATTATATGAAATAAGTGTCTAGTCCTCTAATCTAATCTCTAATACTTACTGATCCAAACTATAACTATATTATTATTGGAATTATATATACTTTTTATTCAAATACAAACCACTTACTAGGTGTTTCCAAACATTAAATGACAAGCACCAACTAAGGCCTAGATCTAAGGTGAAATTAATCAAATCCTAAGAAATACATGCCAAATCCATTAATAATATACCCAAATTAAACTCAAGTTAAAGAGAGTTGTTTGAAATAGTAAAATAAACCAATTTTTCACATCCAACACAAGAGATCATTCATTTAGCAATATTTCTTCCTGCTATGTCTCCTTTGTACACTTTCATTACATGAGTCAATAACTTATTAAATGTTGGTGAAAATTCATGATGCAAACTAGAGTATCATCCCTATTTAATCTTGAAAAAATGAAGAATCATATTCCTTTGGTAAGATCCATATATGTTAAATACTTTAGATGTGTAATGTATTATAAAATTTATGAAGTAATTTAATTAAATCATCAACATGTTTTTCATATTAAATTAATTACCTATAAAACCTAATTCATTATGAATCTAGTTAAAACAAAATTTTAATGACAAAAATATCTTCAAAAATGAAGCTAAGGATCAAAATATATGGCTTAAAAACCACTTGCAGTCATGAGCAACCAAATAAACATCTTTAAAACATGCTCAAACACAAATTAATAAGATAAAACATGAATAATACCCATAGTATCTTATATTTGCATAAGCTCTTGGAAATACTATCAAAAGGGTATTTTTATTTTTTAAAACAATTAAATTGAACCCCACATAATACATTGAAGTGTTTTCTAATCAAATTCTAGTTAAGTGACAAATATTCTTAAAAGGGTCATTCTGCATATCCATATAATTTCATTGGAAAAAGAATTAAATAAAAAAAACAAAAAGAATTATATTATAAAATCATAAGGGTCATATCATAAAATATTTTAATAAATTTAAACCTCAATTGGTCATGATAAAGTGGGTTTTGTATACATGTTATATTTGTAGACATGAATGCCACATAAAATGAGTAAGTAGATATCAATGTAAGATCTGGTGTTTATCACTGTGAATTTCACATGTGTGAATATTTTAATGTGAGTTTCTTTAACAATGAAATATTTTCACATTAGGATACCATAATTAATGATATAAATGTAATTTGATTTCATTTGATAATGTGAAATTCCTCATTAAAAGTGATTTTTGGTTAGATTTGAAAACTTGAAAGATAAAGAAAATGACTAAGCAAAAATTAGAGCATAAGCCATTTTATATTATTGTATATATATCAAGTCATAAATAATATCATGAAAATTTTTCCACCTTTCCATTATTATAAAATTTATCTATCATCATTCAATATATAAACATAATTTCACTTCATTTAAAGGTGAAAAATTAATTTTGAAAAGTGCGTAGTTGTAAAAAATTAAAATTGCATTATGCACCAAAAAATGATTAAAAAATTGTATCTAAAATCTTAAACAAATTTAACAATATAAAATAAGGGGTACCATGATTTATCAATGTGAAATTAGGTTTTTTTTAATAATCAACAAATAATTACTTTGATGGAAAATAGTCCTAAATAGTTTGAAATTGAAACAAAACAAACGTGTCTCCAAAACCTAGAATCTGTGGCTAAGGACAACACAATGTATGTGAAATAAATTCATGAAACTATAAGAATTAAATGGATGCATGATATAATTAGATATTCATATTGACCATTATGTGTGAAAAATATATTCATTCCTTTTCATGGACTTCAAAAAGACTAATTGTTATATCATGGATCATCAAGCTAGTGAATTATACTTTAACATGATTGCCAAGATATTGCTCTACTAATAGCTAGCCATCCATAGTTTGATGAAGTTATATTTAATAACACTCAAGGAATTATTATAATTACATCCATGTATACATATCTCTATTAGATCTTACCTCAATCACCTAAACATTGATCTCTTTAGATAATATATTTTATATTTACATTTATTTTTCTAGGTTGGGGAACATAGTGAAAAATGAGAGGTGGAATTTTATGTTTTTTACCTAGATCTTGGTTGTAATAGTTTATCTATGGAAACACATAAATTATTAATATTTAAATTTCATGTGATGTTTCAAGAGAATAACTTCAGAAGTCATATAGTTTACCCAATATCAAATAAAGCATGAATAAATTTAGAACCTGTGATAGTCCCAACCTTTGAGACTTAACTCTTACATAGAATCTTGCATAACAAAATACCAAAAATAACTTAAACAAAAAAACACTATTGGTGTTAGCTATAAAAAATACCTTCTATTTTACAATCACAAGTACCCACAAGATTTCAAACAAGATAAAATAAAAAATCAGAGGCAAAGGTCAATGATAGACCAACAATAAAATTAGAAAAATAAAATCTTAACCTAAATAAACTAAATAATGTTATATTTGTGATGGTGTTGTACTTTTATCTCACATACCTTATCCAAATGTCTCTTAGCCATGATTTTCTCAATGAGATATGAAAAAAGTATTCTCTTATATTTAGTAATTTTATTACCATTACACCAAAAATAATAATTAGAAGAATGTTTAAAAATTACCTTTGCCTATATAGTAAGTTGTGAAGAGGAAGAATCACACATACTATTACATATTAGAGTAAAATACACTCCAAATCTAGTGAGTACATGTTGTTCAAAGAAGTTGATCATAAAATAAGTTTCTCATTGTTCCGTTTCTGACATGAGCGATGGGTAGATATAGGGTAATGTGTGATAGGGGGATTAAAGTGCCCCTATTTTTATGAAAATATCAATAGTTGAACTTGGAGAAAAATTTAGAGACACTTAGACAAATAATATTATAATAACATAAAAATATTAATTGTGAATTTTGAATATAGTTACTACCTTTTTTTTAATTACCTAGATGATAAAACTATGCAAAATTTATGCATTTGGAACAATGGAATAATACTTTTTTAATGTTAAAATAAATATACTGCATGTATACAATTTTTTTTAAAAAAAATTAAATAAGTGATTTTTTAAATAAATCACATATATGGATATAAAAAATGCCAAATATTTTTGAGAATATTTTTATTAATTTTTTAATACACACACACGCAAGTTAAGATAGCTGATAACCTAAAACTAAAAACGTATGAACATAGATTTTTGACCTTAACTTTATGAATTTTTTTTCAAATAATAGCCAATGATGTGTAATTTGTTGAGATATAAGTTTTATAAAATGTTTATGATTAGTGAAAAAGATATTAAATAATTTTTAAGGATATATGAATGAATCATAATAGCGTAAGTTAAATAAAAATTAATGAATAATTAAAAATATTGATTTAACATTAAAAATTTATATATTCAAGAACTACATTCTCTTGCTTATAAACATATATAATTTTTTAAAATAAATAAATCTACCTACTCAAAATGTGCCTATGAAGATGAAAAAATATAAAAATTTACTATATGCCATGTTGGTTGATCAATGATAGGGTTTATTGTAGGTTCGGACCCTCCAAGCCTAAATCAAAAAAAAAAAATTGAAGGAAACTTAGAAATATCAAAGAAAATGTCTTTCATAGTATGTACACCCTTTTGTAAAGCTCATATGACATTTATAGAGGTTATCAACCCTTTATAAAGGGTGTACGTTGTTTATATAAGGGCACACACCCTTTTGATAACATTAAATTTTATTTTAAAAAGGTTCACACCCTTTATGTAATGCCATAACCCTTTATAAATGGCATACACACTTATGTAAATGGTGTGCATGCTTCTATAAATGATGCACAACCTTTTATAAATGGATTGTACCCTATTTTATAAATGAAAGGATTCATAAATGCATTATTCCATTGTAAAATACATATACAAAGGATGTGCATGATTTTTAAAATGACTTGATCCATTTTTATTCCATATCAAATTTAATACAAAATCATTTGTTCATGATTTTTACTCTATATTTTTGCATTTTACAAACTTGGAATTCACTTTTACTACTAATAGTCTAACAATTAATCAATTACTTTGTCTCTATCAGTATAAAATCTTTAATTTTTATTTTACTTATAGTTAAAAGTGTAAATATATATCATGGGGTCAGGTAATTTCCACAAGAGACCAATTAGTGAGTTAACAAATGAGGAAATTTACGTCAAGAGAAAAAAAGAAATAAAAAGACAAGCATATAAGAGAGCATAAATAGGATATTCTTGATAAGGTGAATGTACTTATTTTACATCAATTAATATTTAAATTGAAAATAACCTACCCAATTTGATGAAATTTAATTAATATACATCTTCAAATGAGATAAGAGTTAATTAATCCCTATTGAATGATGTAATAAAAAACATAGAACATGTAACTAATGAATTTGAATTGTGGGATGAAACACATAGAAAAATTAATATAATGAAACAGCCATCCATAATTAAGTTTTCAAGAATTATGATAATGAATATCATGTAATTAAACCAATTAATCTATTTCATAATGAAGAGGAATTTGCTTTATCTGTAGAGCCTAACGTTAACCAATACTCAAATATCCATTCTATGGTTGAAGTGTTAACACCATTCAATTTAATAAAAAATGTATCTCATCCATGCACACATATAAGGATAATGTGAACAACACCAAGTTATTTTATTGAAATATATGATAAGATATTATAACCTTTGGAAATCAAAATGTCAAAATGAACAGTTAAATGTCATCTTCAACATGTATGAGACTATGCATTTGAGAAGAAAACCCATATAAAATTATGCCAACTATTTATTCAATTAACAAAAATGCAAAAAATGGGTCATGTGATAAACAATTTAGGGTTAAGAATAAGTAATCCATAGGGAATAAATATTGTAATAGTAAAGAATCTAACTAATGCATTTAATGTGATAGGTAATAAAACCCCCAAAAAATATAGTGACATGGAAAGATGAGTAATAATAGAGTATATAGTAATTTAACATCTAGAGGTTAATTAGTTAGTCAAATAATTACAACCCTAAATTTAAATAGGAAAATTATAATTAAATATGTAAAAATGAGAACAAGGCTCAATGAACTTTTACTCATAAATTATTGGGAATTTAGTGATAAACTCCCATGAAAAGAAAAGGTATTATTTGAAGAAAAAAACATTTGATTGATTTTGTTTTGGAATGGTAAAAAAAGAGTCTCACCTAGTTTAAAATGTTTTAAAAGAATAAAAGGTTAAAAAAATTGTGAGCCACATGTAAAATATTTATTCGACATGACCCAAAAAAAATTTTGCAAAAAAAATTATTGAAAATATTAATGGGCAATTTATAACTAGCCAAAGGTAATTTGAGATGCATTTTCTATGTTAAAATTAACCAAACACGCACCACATGTTGTTGTACGATCCATATTGATTTTTTATGCATTTTGATTTTTTTCATCATATAAGTTGTACTTTACATACTAGGGAGATTATGCATGAATGCATGGTTGCTTCTCCACCTAAAACACAAAGAGAATTAATCCAAAGTCTTTTACGTGAAAGACTCAAGGGACATTTTTATTTTTTGAATAATTTATAGATGGAATATTTAACACTTGTGGTGGTTTGTCATATTTAACCAACTATATACATGAACAAATTTCACATGAATTTGTAAAGAAACTATTTGATTTTAAGAAGTACAAATATGTAAAGTATGCATTATTATATGGAATAGAGCCATCAAGATCTGAGTTGGTTATGACCCAAGTATTTATATCTAATTTCATGTTTGAATTCAATGAAAATATTATCCAGCAATATATAATACTCAAACATCAGATAAAATGGTTAGATAATCAATTCAAGTTTTTCAAGGAAAAATTCCAACTTGGGACCATTGTTTTAGTTTTGGACATTGCTAAAACCTACATACTAGAACTATAAAATAAGTTCCAATCCTAGCACTATAATTCAATTTATAATTCACATGCAAATTAATTTCAAAAACACTCATAATAGCACAAAGCTTAATAGAAATATTTGGATGGAGTGATAATTTTACATGATTGATGACAAATCACATTATTCAAAGTTTATCCAATATTGTTTTAAGATATTTAATAAAATATTGAATGCAAGATAACTCATGTTCAATACACACTACATCTGGTTAAAAAATTATGCAAGATAGTTTAAGAATCCTCACATATTTCATTGGTTAAGCCGGATTTATTATAAGAGTGGGCTAAAACATTTATGTAATTTATTTGAGATTATATATGGAAAATTGGAACATGCTGGTGTAATTTTACATATAAAAATATCCCTTAAAAAAGAGTATGGAAAGAACAAGAATGGTGATTATTTGATTGATGTTACAAGTATTGTGACTTGGTGTAATAAAATAATTTATCATGGATTCGATAAATATTCACATGTACAAAGATTATTTATTTTAATGGAAGAACACAATAAGGAAATATATGGAGATTTAAGTACATGACTTAGTTTGAGTTATTTATATTAAATCTAAGGCTTAAATTCTAATTCATGGAATATTTATACTAGGGCTATGGCATGTTGTTGTTTGGGATATATGTATTTTTTTGGGAATAAATGTGAGTCAAAATAATGGGTTGATGAATGGTATTATAGGCCTCTAATGCCTGTGGATACTAGCCATTCATCTTAACCACTAGGGTATCACAAAATGGAATCAATAGTTGACTTTGACCACATATCATATCTTGTGTAACTAGGTAAAATTTATTTTTAATGTAAAAACATCACTAAATATTAGTGATGTTTTACATTTTTCTTACATATATTGAAATTTTTAATTACACTTTAAATGCATGACAAGTTTTCATTGTAATTGAGTCTTAGGAAAATAACGAGGGAATAAACTACTTGTCTCATTATGTAGATGAGAAAAACAAATTAACCACAACTACCACTAATGAAGAAGAATTATTTTATCCCACTGGATATGTGGTGGTTATATGAACCTAGAATCACAGAAACTTTCGTTAAAAATTAAATCAATGGTTATTTGAGGACTTTCAAACTTATAAGGTTATAATTCATTATTCAAATTTGATTGTCACTAAAAATATTAAATTGATCAAATTCCATGGAAATATTTAGAAAAAAATTTGTGTAAAATTCATGTGTATAAGCATGAATAAATTCTTGAAACATTTAAAAATAGAGTTGATCCTAATGGTATGTTGGATTGACTTGGGAAAGGTTAATATACAATGTAATTTTTATTTTGAAATAGTAAAGTTAAGTTATTTGATTTAGTGTAATTTAATTTATAATTATTTTTACATTATGTGTGTGTGTGTGTGTATGTGTGTGTGTGTGTGTGTGTGTGTGTGTGTGTGTGTGAAATAATTATTAACACATTTAATATAAGTTATTGATACTAGATGAGACTCCACCTTCATGTGGTTGTTATTATGAGTAGAGAAGATAATATTTATTAAAAAATAATAAAAAATACATGTTGAGTATATAAATTTCTTCTTATTTGATAGGTTAATATAATATTCTTAGGTGACTAGAACACTCCCATAATAAATTGTAAGAGTTTACAAATCATCTCTAGCCCTCATGATTTTCCTATAAAGGATACACAAAGTTCATTCTATTTTTACCCTTAATAAGATGAAAAATTCATTACAGATACATCGAAACATGTGAAATTTTATATTATGGGAGGTGACAGTGCACATAAAAATAGCATTCATATATTTATATTCATATCTAATTTTTTTTGTGAAGATGGTTCATTGATTAGGTGAGCAAGTCAAGAGATGCATGTTATACTAACCAAATTTTGGTCATTAAAGATAGATTCGAATGTGATATAAAATGTGCCACTATTTATTAATCATCATTAGTGGGATATAATACTCTATGGGGTTATAAAAGGACTCACTCAAAAAAAATTATATGCTAACAATTTGTTTTTACTCATGGTTTTCCTACAACACCAACACAAAATTCATTCCACTTTTCCCTTAAGAACACAAAAATTATTTTTAGGTATGCATCCAAAAATGTTCAAATTTTGAATCTAATGGATAATGTATGGTATAAAAAGGAAATTAATGTAGTTATACATCCATATAGACACATCCATGATGATGATTCATCAATTGAGTGAGCAAGTCAAGAGACATGCATTCTACTAACCAACTTTTGGTCACTAAAAAAGATTTGACTATGAGATTTAATGTGCCAAAATTTATTACTAATATCAAGTAGGAGATAATAATAAATTTATTTCTCAAATGTATTCCTCATGTAACTATAATAGATGACATCTCATCTCTACCCCTTGTGGTTTCCCTACAACATCTAATTAAAGTTGATTTTGTTTCATACCTTAATAATGAGAAAATTATCTTTAGGGATGTCACAAACATGTGAAATTTTATAATTTGAGAGGTGATGAACCATGAGATAATACAATTCATATGTTTATATTCACATCAATATGTGCTCACAAAGATAGTTCATTGATTTATCAAATGATTTAAGAAATGCACATTTTATTGACTAAATATGGGTTCTTGAAGAGATATTTGGTTGAGAGAGAAAACATGATTCCAATTATTCCTCATCCTAAGTGGAAGATAATTCTATACATGGATCTTAGAGGACTCACCTATGTAAATTTAGTAGCTAATAGTTTATCTCTATACCTCATGGTTTGTTTGTAATGGCTGCATAAAGTTCATTCCATTTTTTCCCTTTAAAATGCCAAAATTATCTAAAGGGATGAATATAACCACCAATTTTTTTTGATTCCAAGATCTGAAAAATGTAGAAGGACATTGTTGTGTTTATATTCCTTTCAGACATGTCTATGAAGATAGTTTGTTAATTGGGATAATGATTCAACACATATGCATTATACTAACCAAAATTTTTCCCCTAAAACAATATTTAGATTCAAGATAAAACATTCCTCCATTTATCAATTATGTAAAGTGGTGAAGAAAACTCAAAGGGGCGATCATAGAACTCTACCATATAACTATGGGAGATGATAGTTTGTCTTTACCACTCATGGTTTACCTGAAGTGCCTACACAAAATTTATTACATTTAGAATATGAATATTATCTTAAAGGATGTGTATGACCACCTAAAAATTTCAAATCCATGGCCCAATGAAGTATAAATAAATGGACTTCCATCACTTATATTCCAATCTAAACACATATGTAAATATAGTTCATTGATAGGATGAGCAAGCCAAGAGACACAAATTATACTAACTGAATTTTGGTCCTTAAAGTAAGGTTTGACTATGATAGAAAAAATGTCACCATTTATCCTTCATTATAGTATAAAAATAATCCTTTTATAGGTGCTTAAAAGAGTCACTCATGGAACTTTAGTAGCTAACAATTCATTTTTACTACTCACAGTTTACCTACAGTGGCTACAAAAAGTTAGATATATTTTTCCTCTTAAGAACATGAATACTATCTTTATGAAAGTATTCAACCATGTGTAATTTTTGAATCTAGGGATTGATAAAGGATATATAATGGAAATTATTGAATTTATATTCCAATATGGTTGTGTCCATAAAAATGGTTCATATAAAAAATGTTTCCAATTCTCCCTAATACCAAGTGGAAGATAATAATCAGGGGGTGCATTAAGGACTTGCACATGCAAATGTATAAGCTGATGATTCATATATACCCCTCATTATTCATCTAAAATGCCTAAACAAAATTATTTATAGTTAACCCTTAAGAATTATATATTATATTTTTATATTATGTAGAACCTCAGTCTTATACACTTAGAAAATTTAGACCTTGGTCATTTGTCTTAGTTCTACACATGCCTTGATTTTAAAAGCCTTACATATACTATATATTATGCTCCTTGGCATATGTATTAGTTTAAATAGTATTATATTTATGACAAAGACATACTCTATTTCCCAAATTGATTAAAAATTACTTATCTTGCACATCTACAAGTTCTGATCCTCTATCTATGTTGTTACTCCCTTGACACTAACATCCAATATAGACATTACCATTGATGTTACTATCCTACCCCAATACAATTGTCCATTACTCTAAATTCATATACTTTTCAAATTAAATTTATTCCAATGGTTTTCCTAAGTGTGTTAATGTAATTTATCTCCTGATAGGATTAATATAAATACAATATAAACCCTCATTCATTCCCCACTTGGCAATTAGACCAAAGAGACCAAGTAACTTATCAAAATCACTTTATTAAGCATTCAATTGAAAAAATATTACCTATTTATATACCAATAGTAGGTAAAACAAAACTATAGGTATTAATTACTAAATGATAAGTCATAAGGTCTTATTTTTATAGTTACAAGTTAGGTCACTATTGTACTTGATTTACACACACTACATGATTCATAGACAAGATAACACGTAAGGGTGAACTACATGAGTATGAGTCCATATTTTATAGTATTATATATGTAGGTATTACCCTTTGATAGTGATATCATTGGGGTCATCTTGAAATTATGTTCCCACTAACCCATTTTTCCCCAATGTCACATTGAATATGGAAAGCTCAGGTTTTTCCATTTCACAACAAGTGACAGTTCATGACCTAGATTTCAATGAACTAGAGTGAAGGTGAAGTAAAATATAGAAGAATACACATGTATTAATTCTATTTCAATTGATATTTTATAAAGGATTCTAGTGTCAAACCCAAACAATAGTGTTGATGTAACTATCCTCGTTTGACATTACTGTCGATAGAGCCAGAGGCACCAGATCTAGAATCCAAAAATTATACTAGAACTATCTTCCCACCTTATTTGATCTTTTTTCATATCCATATCTAAATTAGCATTAGATCCAGATAAGTACCTTTGTTTATGTCATTATATATATATATATATATATATATATATATATATATATATATATATATATATATATATATAAACATAGTTATACTTCCCATTAATAGCTTATATTAATTTAATAAATTTAGTGTATGGTATATTTGAGTTTAGCATTGAACTGACCTACTATAGATATTATATTCAACCTTGTGTCCTATCATTTCTATATTATTAGCCCTATCTAACCAAGAGGATGTATCTTATTTGTGGTCTCCTAAGGCATTTTTTTATTGACTTGTTTTCTTGTTGAACTTGTATTTTTACTATCTAAATATTTCCATGATATTTATCATGAATTTTAGGCATATATATGATCACATTGGTTCTATGTTATTTAGTGATACATTTACCTATGCACATTTTTATACATGGTACATGGTTCAATCACAAAATATATGGCTATATGGTTATATTTTTCTTTTAAGGTGAGGTAACTACTAGGTAATATTTTTACCTCACTTAAAAGGGGTGGCATATCAATGGGGGCATGTCATATGGACATGGATTACACACATTTAACATTTTTAGATTGATTGGGGGCATGATTTGGAATCATGCTCTCCACCCCTATTAATATTCAACATCTCTATCTTATATTGGGGGCATGTTTTGGAAACATTTCCTCCATATTGGTAATTATATAAATTTTATATTTCTCCATATATAGTGGGGTCATGCTTTGGAATCATGTTATCCACACTTACACAGTTATCTGATTTGACCAAAGCACATTGTTATATGATTTAGATTCATAGTTGTGGAATAATTCTATATATTGGTATAATTTTTATACATATTTGTAGCATGAGACATATATAAGGTACATATGATATGGAACATGTGCCTAATATTATAAAATCCAAATCAATTTCATACTCTAAAACCATTACATGTATTGGTACCCTATGAACTTTTATAGACTTTATCAAACCAATCTATTCCATTAGTTGGTTCAATTTTTGGTATGTTTGAGATGATCAAATCACTCAATCTTTCTATGTTTTTAGGTTGGATCTAATTATATTATCTAGCCTAACCAAGTTATATCTAGCCTAACCAAGTTATATGTATCATTAAGTTGAACATTTTACCTAATCTTAATTGCCAAGTGGCATCTTAGTTTTTCTCCAAAGTTAGGGGCATGTGCCTTCTAATATATTACTCTCTCCCCTTGTCTACCTCATTAGATATATTCACCATAAATATTTATCTATATTTACCACAATGTCAGTTTTAGAGCCTTACAATCATACATATTTTTCAAAATAACTTTTCAATAGGCAAGGTGATTACATTGATACACGTGTACTTTTAACCCTTGCTCTTTAAATTTTAATCAATTTTAGGCAGTTATAACCTAGATTATATGTACTATTTTAAAAATGTAACATTCTCTCAGTTATATGTTAGTCACCATCAAAGCACTCAACTTTAAATCAGGCAAATACAAGGTGTGCATACACACCCAATTTCTTATTTCCTTACTTTAAACTAATAATTTCATTACTAGATTAAGGGGGGAATGCAAATATTTTATGATTATTTAGCACCTCAGTATTATACACATATAACTTAGACCTTAGCTATTCTTATTAGTTCTAAATATGCCTTGCTTCCATGATCCTTGCATCTATTCCATATTGTGCCTCTTGGCCTATCTCTTAGTCTAACCAGTCTTATATTGATGACATAGACATCCTATCTCTCCCATAATTCTTAAAATCTACTTATCTTACACCTCTACAAGTTATAAATAGGTACCTATTTTGATACTCCATAAACACTAACATTTGGGATAAAAAATAACATCGACATTACTTTTCTGCTCTGACAAAAGTGTCTAGTGCCCTAAAGTGATCCAATTTAAAAAAAAAACGTATTCCAATGGTCATCTTATGTGATTTAATGTGATTTATATCTTGATAGGATTGGTATGAATATAATATCATCCCTCATTCATTCTTCACCTAGAAATTATATCCATGAGACTAAGGTACTTATCAAAAACACTATATTAAGCATTCAATTAAACAAAGATTACTTATTTCCATACAATTCATAGCTACAACATAGATACAATTTTGAAGTAATAAAAGAGTAATCATAAGGTCTTATTTTCCAATTTACAAGCTAAGTCACTATTTTAATTGCTTTACACACATTACATTATTAATGCATAAACCAAAACATAGGGAAGAACTACATGAATATGAATCCCTCTTCTAGAGTTTTGGCTATGTAGGTAACACCCTTTGATAATGGGGTCATTGGGGTCAGTTCAACACCATGTGCACACTAACCTATTTTTACCCAAGGTCACATAGAAGATAGAAAGATATTTTTTTTCCATTTTACCTAGATTTGAATGCAACAGAGTGATGGTAAAGTAAAACTAAAAATCATCCATGTGGTTGCATCTTGATACAATAGATATTCTATATATGACACTAACATCGAACCTAAATAGTAGCATTGAGAAAACTATCCCAGGATGATTTTATTGTATAGAGATCTAGAGGCACTAGATCCAAATTTTAAAAACTTTTCTAGAACTATCTTCTTGCCTACTTTAGCTTATTTGAGATCTAGATCTACATTATCATCAGATCTAGTTAAGTACCTTATTTTTTGTCATTTTATATATAGAGCATAGTTGAACCTTCCATTAATATCTTATCTCAATTTAATAAATATAGTATATGGTATATCTAAGTTTAGAATTTAATTAGACTTTTTAGATCTTATATTCACCCTCATGTCCTATCATTTATATATTCTTAACCCTATATACCCAAAAACATCCACATCTAAAATTATGGTTAAACAAATACATGCAAATTCTCTTTAGGGATGATTCTAGATTCATGAAATTTTAAACTCTATGCATATATAGAAGGTGGATAAAAGCTATTAAAACATTTATGTACCAATTTGGACTCATCCATGTAGACAGTTCTTTGATTGGCCTAGTATGTCAAGAGATACATGTTGTATTGTCCAAATTTTTATCCCTATTATAAGATTTGGATGAGAGAGAAAATGTGATGTTGATTATCTCTCATCCTAGTTGGTATATAATCCTCCAATTCATATTTATATTACTTTTCCATGTAATTTTAAGAGATGGTGGTTTGTATCTACCCAACATGGTTCTATTTCAATGCCTATGCAAACTTTATTTTATTTTTAATCTTAAAAATGATAATATTATCTTAAGGGATGCACTTGAACACATGATAATATTTTTATATTAAGCCTTATGGAGGGTGGATTGAGTCCATTCCTAGATTTATAGTCCCATTTATATGTATCCACAAATATGGTTCATCGATTGGGTGAGAGATTCCTCCACCTTGAAATAGAAGCAATGTGGTGTAATCACATGATATGTATTTGTCAAGAATAAAATGAAATACAAAATTATATTTTTTAAAAATGATTAAATATATATTTTATCCCTTAAAATATCAATTTTTAATTTATAAAATGTGAAATTATGTTTTTCTTTGATTAAATGCATTTTGATCTTAATTTCTTAGATTATGATTGTGATTTGTTTATATGGTTTTAAATAAATTATAAATTTATTTGGTTTTCAATATATATGTCACAAAAACTATAAAAAAAATATATTGATTTTATCAAAGTATGTTATAATAATACTCTTTGTATAAACATAGTTTCTAAAAAATAATCATGATTCAAGATAAACATTAGTTATTTGTTCATTAAAAAAACCATTCTTGAAAATTTATTCATTTATGAATAATTTCAAGAAGGATAATGTATCTAATAAAAATAAAAACTAGATAATAATGACATATATGAAGTAAATACGTATACATAAATTATAACAATGTATGATTGACCTAAATATGTGAGATAATATGTATGTCTCTCCAAATTATGTCATATTGAAAAAAAATGGGTCATATTAGGATAAATGTTACATATATAATTGATACCATATACTAATAATAAATGGTACATATTGGCATACAATGTTGGCCATATCAACAATAAAATAATTTTTGCCTAAAACTACTCATAACACAATAACTAGCTCTCATGTTGTTTACTACCTCCGAATAAATTGTGCCTCATAACCATATATTTATAACCTAAGGTGACATATGTATGATTATAGAGATATAATATCCTCTTAGCTTATGAAAGATCAAATTCTAGTTACACATACTTACAAACTTATGGTGTCTTTATAACATAAAAATCAAAAAAATTAATGCTTTAAAAGGATGTATGGAAAATTATAAAGTTGTCAAGAACAATATTGTGTAATAATATGATTCTAGACTCACCAAATACTACCTAAGGGGTTATTGAGTACTAAGTGATGCAAAACATACTAGTGCTGGATAATCCTATGGAACATACATATATGTTTATATGTATGTGCATATAAATATAAATATGATGTAGAATATCATTACTTGAAGTTAAAAAAGACAATTTTTCTATGTGCTCTCACTTGTATTTGTCTCCAAATTAGGTAGTTTTGGGGAGGTATTATATTTTGGGATGAAAAAACAACATCAGTCATAATTTACTGAAATCCATGTGGAGTACCCATATCATCTCCAATCATATTTAAAAAAAAAAAAAAAAGTAAAATATGAATCAATTAAAACAAAACTTATTTTTAAAATAAATCTAAATTATTCCTTCTACATAAAGAGAGATAGAGAATAACATGGAATTGTAATGTTAATTGCACTATTATAATTATATAGTTGTAATATACATAGGGTAATAATAACTTTTATCGTCATCTATACAAAAAAACAATCAAGTCAAAAAAATCATAACCTATTCAAGATAAATTAAAATTATTCCTTGTAGAGAGAGAGAGAGAGAGAGAGAGAGAGAGAGAGAGAGAGAGAGAGAGAGAGAGAGAGAGAGAGAGAGAGAGAGAGAGAGAGAGAGAGAGAGAGAGAGAGAGAGAGAGAGAGAGAGAGAGAGAGAGAGAGAGAGAGTATCTCTCTTTATCTCCCTCTCTCTTCTTAACTCTCTATGTCTTTAAAGAGGAGGGGAATGCCAAAAAGGAAAATAAAATAAATCTATGGTGTATACAAAATATTAAATCACTATAATAGCTTGAAAATTTACTTTCCCAAACTGAGTGGATGGTGCTCTAGTGATAATTTAAACATCAACAATAGAAAATAAACCAAGTGGGGTGCCTAAAATATAAATTATCTTAAATAAAATAAAAAATTAATGAATTCAAATATTAATAAATTAATTAAACACATATTCAAAGTTAAACTTAATATTCATTTACATGTAAACAAAATATAATTAATTAAACCTTTGTGGATACATATGGTGAAGTAGATAAGCTATGCATATATGGTTGTTTCCTAAATAGAGGTGGTGAAATAACTAAATATGATATATGCTCTATCATTATAGTGTCTTGAGGTGTTGAAACAAATTTAGATGGGATAAATTATTCTACAAAAGTTTCCTTAGTTTCTAAATCAAATGTATATGGTATATACTATTGTAGATTAATATCCTATATAAATGCGCATGTAGTATCTACAAGTATGCTTATTAGATCATAAAATCTAACCACTACATGTTTAACCTAAATGAATGGTCCAATAAACTTTCTCCCACATGATGTGCAATTATTTACAAGAACTTTATGATGCCTTCTAGATATGCCACCATGTGAGGCACCACTAGTATGAGGGACACTAGTATATGTGCCACCACTTGTAGATTATGTAAAAATCCTCAATATATACATCCCACGCTAAATAATAACCTCTGTGACATTAATGAATACCTCAAGGGTGTTTGTTTATGTATTTTGATGCAAGATTTTGGGGATAGAAGTATGTGTTAGTGTCCTTATATTTCTCTATTGGTGGTTTTTTTTTGAATTTTGGTCTTACTTAGCACCAATTATATCATATGAGGACCCACGTCCCCTACCTTATGTGGTATTCAAGTACAAATAATGTGGTATTTATTGTATAATAAAATCATAGTAAATTTTTCTCAAAAATAAAATAAAACATCATTATCATTTCATAGAGGCTCATCAAACACCATCCACCACCCATTTAAAAAGTTTTATTAATCTATGCATAAACACACCAATTTAATGCTAATGTGTTTGAAACTCATTGGTGGTGGTTTAATGGATCTAGGGATAAAAATCAAATCAATACTTATTATTATTATTATTATTATTATTTAATTTTTCAATTTCCTTGTATGATAATTTATTATAATAATATTCTTTCAATATCTCTCTTTGATGCAACATTGCATCAAGTTGGGATGTTACATTACCCACTTCATTATAAATGGCCTCCAATGTATCGATAAGTGAATTGAATGCATAATTTTAAATATTAATTACAAATATTGATGATAATTTTAAAATTATACCATTTTGAATTATATTTTTTATATAATTTAGATTCTTCACCTATGAAGTCAAAATGCCAATGGTTTTCATCAATATTTTGTTTGAGGTTTTCTTCAGGTAATGGGTCCATCAAATAAAGTACCTAAATTTATTAAAATATAAATTTATATTAGGTAGTTGAATATTTTCATGAGAGATAAAATTTTAATTTCAACACCCTCTCAACTTGTGATTATTATAAAAAATGCATTACAATTACAAACCTTAAGCATGTCGTAACAGAAAAAACATACCTGGCACCATGATGCAACTTGAAATATTTTTGGGAATGTAAGGAGATAAGTAAAATGCATTCCCTCTATTTTCCTCTTAATTTTTTTTATAAAAATATTCACAAAGGAAATGAACACATGTTTACAATTGTGCATGTTTTTAATGTTTATAAAAGGCATGCACCCTTTTTCACAAAGGGTGTGTACTCCCTTTAGGTTAAGGAACAACCCACCCAACATTTGGTATGTTTTTTTTTAAAAGGACACATTCCATTTAAATGAAATGAAAAGGGTTTTTTTTTATGAATTTACCCTTTCTATCCCCCAAATTAATGCATCTACACTAATGTAGAAATTCCACATTAATTCTCCTTCATATTGACACTAACAGTGCTCACACTTTGTTTTTTAAATCTATGAGTGACCTTTTTTATTGTGAAATTATTTTATATATACAGATGATCATAATAAAATCTATATTTAATTTAGATATATTCAAATCTAGACTCTAATATATCCTCTTTTGCCTTGACCACACTACCATGTTCAAATTCATTCACTTTCATTTCTATCATTTCCCAATCTAACAAGAACATCAACTTGTTATATTATACATGTGTTCATCATTAATTGGATCTTAAATTGTATTGGAAACTACATATGATGGGAAAAATCCATATGCATATAATTAATCTTCTTTGTCTAATTTTTTCTAGCTCTTCAACTTCATTCTAAAGCTGATCACTTAGAATTTATATTTCCCCTTGTATGCATGACATGTTAGCATTCATATTTTCAACCTTTAGATTGTCTAAACCATTTTATATGTTATAAACATCATATTTAGAATCATGTTCATTAAATTTGAATAAATGTTTCTTTACCAATGTAAGAAATATAACCCCTTCAACTCTTGTCTTGATTCAAATTTCATACATCCTAAGCTTTGGTTATGTAAATAAGGTTTCATTGCTTAGCCCCTATACTATTTGTTATATATTTTTTGATACTAGACTCAAATATAAACCTTGATAATTTATAGCTTGTGGAGTCAAGTTATTTTTAGGTGTTGTTGTAAATGTCATTTGGTTAGTAACAATAACAAAATATGTTTGATTATTTAAAAATGATGTGTTAACTTGTAGATTACTAACTAAATTGTTGGAAATATTGTCATTGATGTCAAAGGTCTAGCATTATTGGTGATAAAGGCCTCATAGCATTTAATGGTTTTTTTAATGTTCATATCTTGGATAATGTGTGTTAATATTTAATTAATTTTTACAAATATATTTTTGGTTGCATAAAGTTAAAAGAAGGCCCATGGAGAAGTCAAAGAGTAATGGGGTAAAGACAAAAGAGGAATGGGATGCATTTTCCCATGAAGAGTCATCTTGAGGAATTCCAAGAGTCACCAAGTGAAGATAAAAGAGGAAGGGTGTAATTTTTCATGAAGGGACACTTTGAGGAATATGAAAAGTCATCAAGATAAAGATAAAAAGTAAAAAGATGCATTTGCTCATGACGGGTCACCATGTGAATTTTCAAATGAAAGGATTCAAAGGGTCATGCAAGTTTGGCACCATTTTCCATGAGGATTAAAGGGTCATAAAGGGTGAATGCCAAAGGTCATTTGGTAAGCTATAAATAAATTCTTGGGAAGACATTTGTAATGTTTAGAAGATAGAGTATTTTGAAATGGT
Source organism: Torreya grandis (assembly GCA_037957365.1). Taxonomy (NCBI): domain Eukaryota; kingdom Viridiplantae; phylum Streptophyta; class Pinopsida; order Cupressales; family Taxaceae; genus Torreya; species Torreya grandis. Next base: position 654,295 of record JARHVA010005103.1, on the reverse strand, counting down.
TTTATCTAGCTTATAAGAGCAAAGGAGAGAAAAGAGAGAGATATTGTAATGTGTTATTATTTGTTGAGAAAACAACATTGAGAGATAGTTATATGGTATACATAGTACGGGTTGGTACTCTTATGGGTTGGTGCTCATGAATTAGTTATTGTGTTGGTGCTCAACAAAGGGGTTGGTACTTGTGAATATTATAGTTTAAGTTATTGCTCATTCATATACTTGAGATTGTTGTCCATGGTTTCTCCCACATTGGGTTTCCATGTTAAATCTGGTGTTTCTCTCTATCTTGTGTGATATTTATTATTATACTTTTATTGCATATATTGAATGTATGATTAAGTGATTAAAGAAAAAGGAATTTGATTAAGTAAAATATACATATTGTGCTTAACAATTGGTATCAGAGTAGATTCCTTTGGAAATAGTTTAACAACTTGAAGGTAGATCAGGGAAACCATAAGATGGCCAAGAAACTAAAGAGGGATAATCAATAGTTGAAATATGTGTTTGAGGCTCTTAAGGAACATGTGTGTATTTTGGATTCTAAGTTGGATATATAATCAAAATAAGATAAGATGTTTATTTTAGATCTTAAGAATCAACTAGAGGTTGCATATTCAAGTTTGAAATCAAGAGAAGAAGAGTGTAATCATTTGAAGGTTGAGTTAGGTTCTTTAAAAGATAAATTCCTAGATAAGAATAATGGTGAAAATCAAGATGATTCCACAAGTAAAAGTAGAGATGATCAAGAAGAAGAAAATGATGAAGGTGAAGATAAATCCAAGGTGAATCTAGAAGAACTAATTTGTGCCATAGAATAATTAGAAGTTGTTGAGAAGAAGAATGAAATATTTAAGTGCCATATCAAGAAAAATGAAAAGGATTCAAAGGAAATAATTGAATATCTACAAGCACACTCTGAAGAATCCAAAAGGAATGAAAAAGATCTAAAAACACAATTACATAAAGTAATTAAATAGTGTGAAAGGTATGTTATTAAAATTTCCTCTTTAAAAGAAGATATTGAGAAACCAGTTAGTGATAAAGTAGTCAGTGATTCAAAATTTGAGGATAGAACTAACATGTTAAATAAGATATTGGAGAGTTAAAATTCAATATCATATAAGATAGGTATCATATTTGAAAAGAAAAATAGCTATGTTGAATTTATTACAAAAGAGGAAACAAAAAGGGAAAAAGTGAAGAATATAGAGGATATCTCAAACAAAGAAGGATGGAAGAAATCTATCTATAAAAGATAATCAGGATAAAGACACATAAATAGGTTCTATTTTTATGGTTATTATTTTTATTGTAATGGATATGTTAACAAGAAAATACATTGATGAAAAATATCTAACAATTTTAGAAACAAGGAGAAGGAAACTCATGTAGAGTCAAGCAAAATCCACAACTCTTTTGCTCCTCTATCAGGCTTTGATGAAGATGCAATAATATGTTACAAAGTGTAATAATTTTTGATAGAAAGCCTAGCATTATATAAGTTTATTTGATTTAGTCAAGCAGGAAAAAATTTTCAAGGTTTCATTCATTAAGAAGAAGGTTTAGATAGGTTTATGGCAGAAGAAACAACCTGAAGATTCTATGTTAGTTAAGACAACTTTGCATATAAGAAATGAAGAACAACCATGGTTCATTGATAGTGGATGTTAAAGGAACATGACAAGAGACAAGGAAAATTTCATAACTCTAAATAATATTAATGGTTGTATAGTGAAACTTGGAGATGATACCATTGCCAAGATAGCCAAAAAAGGTACATTAAGTTTGGATAATGGTAGAACCAAGACTAAGAATGTTCTGTATGTAAAAGGTCTTAAGCATAATCTATTGAGTTTAATTAAAATATGTGGTAAAGGATACACATTAAAGTTTTTTGTACAATTTTGTGAGATTAGAAGAAAATATTTATATGAGTTGATTACAGATGCTCAGAGGACATGCAACAATTTATATGTGTTATCAAATATCTTAACAAAGGCACGACCAAAGGACACATTCAAGGATATTCAAGAGGAGTTGGGAATAATTTATATTACTTCTTGACATTGAAGATCAATATTAGTTGAGAGGGAGCTAAGTGTTAGCTCCATAATAGGCCCTTTACCATTGATGTCAAAGGGGGAGAAGTGCAAAAATAGGTAAAGGTACAAGAACATGTACATGGAACAAGTATAGGGTGATATAGTAAGGAGGAGTTACTATATGTTTTTTAGTTTGGCTATATATGTAGGTTTGCATGTGCAACATAGGTTTCAATATGTGGTAGTTTTAGTTTGAGGTTGCCATCAATGACAAAGGGGGAGTTTGTTAGAAATATTGTCATTGATGTCAAAGGTCTAACATTATTGGTGATAAAAGCCCCATAGAATTTAATGGTATTTTTATTTTTCATATCTTAGATAATGTTTGTTAATATTTATTTAATATTAATGAATATATTTCTGGTTGCATAGATTAAAAAGAGATCTCATGGAGAAGTCAAAGAGTCAGAAGGTAAAGACAAAAGAGGAATGGGATGCATTTTCCCATGAAGAGTCATCTTGAGGAATTCCAAGAGTCACCAAGTGAAGACAAAAGAGGAATGGTGAAATTTATCATGAAGGGAAACTTTGAGGAATATGAAAATTCACCAAGATAAAGATAAAAAGGAAAAGGATGCATTTGTTCATGAAGCATCATCATGTGACTTTTCAAATGCAAGGATTCGAAGGGTCATGCAAGTTTGGTACCATTTTTCATGAGGATTGAAGGGTCATAAAGGGTGAATGCCAAAGGTCATTTGGTAATCTATAAATAAAGGCTTGGGAAGCCATTTGTAATGTGTGGAAGATAAAATACTTTATAATTGTTATATCTAGCTTAGAAGAGCAAAGGAGAAAAAAGAAATAGATATTTTAATGTGCTATCATTTGTTGAGAAAATAACATTGAGAGATGGTTTTGTGGTATACATAATAGGGGTTGGTACTCTTTTTGGTTGTTTCTCAAATATTAGTTACTGTGTTGATGCTCAAAAAAGGGGCTGGTGCTTGTGAATATTGCAGTTTGAGTTGGTGCTCATTTATATACTTGAGATTGTTCTCCCTGGTTTTTCCCATATTGGGTTTCTGTGTTAAATCTGGCGTCTCTCTCTATCTTGTGTGGTGTTTATTGTTTCAATTTTATTACATATATTGAATTTATGATTAAGTGGTTAAATCAAAAGGAATTTTCTCAAGTAAAATATATATCCCATGCTTAACATAAACTAACACAATCACTTGCATTATGTGAAACAACATTGTTATTATAGGATACAAGTGAGATTTTATGATTGTATGATTGAAGAAACATATGAATTGAAGGATAAAGTTGATAAAAAATTCATGTAACTCAAAGTAATTTAATTCTAAGGAAACATATTTTGTTTTTAGATAGGGATGGATTCATGACACATTAAGTACAAATATGCAATTACTAATGGAGTTATTATGATAAGAATGGAAATAAGTGGGTCCATATATATTAGATAAATTTGAATATAAAAAACTTATATTTATGTATAGGGTTATTTCAACCTCTTTTAAAAATAATGGAAACACATGTTAAACATGCTTGTTGTCTCATTAGGCTATCTAAGGGCAATAAGAAACTAATAATATATGATTTTAGGATCAATAGGTACTATGAAATTATTGACAAATTTGGTTTCAAGATCATTAAAATATGGAATAGATCTATCTACAAAACCAATATACCAATTTTAATTCATATTATTCAATGATTAAATAAATAGACAACAAGCCACATCCTCATGTTGGATATGAGTTCATATAATGAAATCTTTAATATATTGTATGTGTTTTTTAGTTGTTTGAATATCACCATGTAAATATTTTGGGAATAATTTATAGGCATTGTTGGGTAAATCATGGGAAAAACATGGAATATTATCAAGGAAATTACCACCACCAAGCCAAGTAACAACCATTACTGGATTTTTTGAAATGTCTAAAAAATTTTAAAAGCTGAATTTCTGGTTTTATTCCATTTTATAACCAATCTATTGATGTGTTTTTAAAGTAAACAATAGGGAATCAAATGCGTAAAGGATGGAAAATAAAATAAAATTAAAATTCCACCTTTAAAATTTTCATAAATCATAAGACAAATATACCATTCATGCCCTCTTTATATCACTAATCTATTGTTATGTTTTTTAGACACACAACATGTTATGGAAAGTGTGAGAGGGTTGCCTACAAGATAAAAATAATCATAGATCTAAAATTAATATAGTTCATAACCTATTAGTGATAATATACTAATGGGTCTTTTGGTAAACCAACTTCCATAGTGTGGTAACCACCCAACCTCTTGAAAGGTGAAAAGAATATCCCCAAGATCTATTACTTTCAAGTCTTAGGTTATTGGGTGACCTATTGGTTGATGTGAAATTATTAAAGAGGCATGTTTATAATAAATATAGATAAATGAAAGATAAGGTGGTTATTATGGATTTATTTCTTATAAAATTATCAATATTGGATTGTAATAGAAGCACAACTGATTTAATCCATGTTCATTACATTATATATATTCAATAATGAAAAAATAATAATGATAATATTTTTCAATCAAGATAAAACTCATGGATACATGTTACAAATTTACAATCTTGTCTAACCATAGTATAATATATTTATAAAAATATCAAAAGAGAAAGGCTTAGAGGAACTATATTATCTTGTTTTGCAATGAAGATAAGTCAGATTCATTCTATTAGATGAGATCCATGAAATAAATATTTTTACAGGCTAATATGAATGAATCCATGAACAAATAAGATCCAAGAGTGTGAGGGTACTTTAGTTGTGAACAAATATGGATAAAATCATCATATAAATGTGAAGATAATGAATAATAGTCTTCAAAAACTTTTAATTGATATATTTTTTCTTTAAATAACAATGTTTGAATTCACCACAATTAGGTGAAATGTAGAAAAATGATTCAGAGGAACATTGATCATAATTAAAACTAATTATGAAAGAAATAAATTACATAAAATAAGTGTTTTTTCATGTACTCTAATTTCTAATACCTAATGAAATATCCTATAACTTAGTGTTATTACTATCCTTATGTATATTTTTATTCAAATATCAACCACCCCATAGGTCATTGTAAACATTAAATTTCAAGCACCAACCAAAGCCCATATTCTAGGTGAAATCACACAATTCCAAGATAATACATCTCAAAGCCATTAATCGTATGCCCACATTATATTCAGGTGGTAGATAATTTTTGGAAAAAAATAAAATATCCCAAATGCTCACATCCAACACAAGTGCTCATTCATTTATGCAATATTTCTTCCTATTATATCTCCTTTGCACATTTCCAATGTACAAGTGATAGTTACATTAAATGTTTGTGAATATTCTTATATAAAATTAGAGTAGCACCCACATTTAATCCTAAAAATATTGAAGAATCAAGTTCTGTTGGTAATATATAAATATATTAAATACATTAAATGTGTAATATGTTAGCAAAGCAATAAATTACTAAAATTAAATAATAGATAATTTTTTCAAATTACAATAAATACATATAAAACCTACTTCATTGAGAAAATAGTTAAACCTAGTTTCTAATGAAACAAATGACATAAAAAAACTAATCCATGGATTAAATGATATGGATTAAAAATGATTATGCAGTCATGAACAACCAAATATACATTTTAAAAACACACTCAAAGAGAAATCAAATAGGTAAAACATGAGCAATATCCATTGTTTATTATATTCCCATAAATATCATGGAAATTTGCTTAAAATTTATATATTTTTATATAAATAATTAGGTTAAACCCTATGCAAAACCTTTTAAATGCTTTCTTATCAAAAGTTGTCTAAGTGACAAATCTTCCCAAAAGGGTCATTTTACATAGTCATATCTTTTCATTTGAAAAAGGAATAACTATAAAACTAAATATATTGTATTATCATATCTTCAAGATCTTATCATGAAATATTTAGATATATTTTAATCTCATTTTTTCATGCTATGTTTTATTTCAAAAGTGCATACATGATAGATTAAAAAAATGAAAAGAAGTAGAAAATGACAGAAATCAACACATAAATAATTTTTATTGCAACGAATTTTGCATGTGTGAAAGAATTTCATGAAAATTTATTTACATTTATGTTACTATAACATTAGTCCATCATTATTCATGATTTAAATTTTATTTTATTTTATTTTATTGTATGGAATGCCTGCCAAAAAAATGATTTATGGTTAAATTTGAAAATAAGAAAGATGCAAAAATGATGAATCAACATAAAACTAAGTTTTCTTTGTGTATTTCTCACATGGGAAATAATTTCTTGAAAAATTTTCCACCATTTATTTCTTCTCACATTTTTATTTCATCTTTAAATATTTAAATATAATTATACTTAATTTGATGGTGTGACAATAAGTATGAAAAATGCCTAGTGGTAAAAATGAAAACTACCCCATGCACCCAAAAAAACTTACAAAATTGTATGTAAAAGCATAAATAGATTCAAAAATATAACATAAGGGGTAACATTATTTATAAATGTGAAATTAGGATGTGATGTGTAATTAAAAACATTATGCATATTTTATGTGACCCATCTCAAAAGAAGAGTTACCTCTATCATGTCATGTGTATAGATAAAATCATGTGAACATGTGGAAAACATATCATCATAGTATTGTATATACCAATAAAGGAATGCATGTAACATATGTAATGTAAGGAATATAAGTTTTGTGTTTAGATATATGTATAAATAAAAAATGTAGTATGAGGATCTCTAATTAATACTACATAGTAAAAGTGCATGATATAGATCATGGAACCTATAAATTTTAGGAAGCTCAACAAGAAAAAGTGCTAGTTTCACTAATAAGGCCAAGGGGAACATAAAATTTAGTTAAATATGTTAGAAAAATAAGGCCATTGGGAACACAAAAGGGGATATAAAATATGTCACATTAAATAAGGCCAAGTGCCAAATACAATATACAAGCACAACATCACCTATAATTTAATACAATAACAACATCAATGGAGCATAGAGTAAAGAATTTGTCTACACCAATTGTATATAACAATTTCAAATTATAATATAATATATTATCTAGGTATCATTGTGTAAGTTATGATTAACTATCAAGGTATATGCAAGTGATATAAGTAGCTCAACATTTTAGTAAATTATCATATAAATATATAGCCTATAATAGTGAAATTGTTTGAATAAGATGCTTTAGTATTGGTATGACCTCTTAATACAATAAAATATAACATTTTTATGTCTATGTACTATATGTGTGTCTTTCATGGAAATCATATAACATGAAATACATGTTTATGAACCTAATATACCATCTAAAATACATGTGATAAATACCATATGTAAATAGTATAATCTAGTAATCATGTCGTGATTAGGTACTGATTTTGTATTTTTTGTATATTTGAGTGTTTTTGTATTTTATTGAATATTTGGTTTTTTTTTAATATTTAAAGTTTGAGTTTATAAATATGTAAGTACATCATCCTAATGTATATTTAACCTAACACATATTATCTTATCCTTGAGATTATGTAATTGCATTGCTTCTTCTCCTCTAGTTTTGATTGTGAAAAGTATATACTTTTATTGTATCTAAGGATTGTATTTTTTTATGATAATAATAACCTTAATGTCAAATCATTATCATTATTATTTCATGTGATACCATGAGATAATAATTGAATAGAATTATTTTATCCTAAATTATATGTTACCATTATTTTCCTAATGTGAAGGGTACACTATAATCAAGATGCATTCTCATATCTATGTGTCGACCACTTTTATCCTACAAGATATTAGAAAAATGATATATCCAAGGGGTATTTTCTAATTTTTGTTGTGATATAATTCCTTAAAAAAATGTCTAAACTCATGTAATCATATGAAATTGCATATGACATGTTATTTTATACCATCAATATAAACATTGTTATAATATGTACCTTACATGTATATTGTTATGGCTAATTGATCTTGTTGAATAAATTTTTAATTCATTGTAGCTACACATGATGTATTTATGAAGACTGATGAAAATGGTTCCTCTTAATGTTGTGATACATTGATAATGCCTTCATTCTTGTAATTCTAAATCTATATTTGTAATGGTTCATAATGAGATATTCCTTGTCTCATGATTCAATTTCTTGCCTTCATTGTATGACTTACCTTCATGTTGTGAAAGATGCCCCATAATTTGATGTTGAGTATATGGTAATGTGATGAGATTATTGTTGAGTAATATCTAAAAAATATTTTTTCTGTGTATAATAAAGATTTATTTATTTCAATGGCATTAAATTCTTATAATCTATCATATTGACATTAGTTACTAAATTAAATGATTATTTTTTATCCAAGTCTTTCTTTTATTTGTTGTTTCTGTGCTTGGTGTGGGATAGTATTGAAACTATTTTTTTACATTTAGGATGTATTCATGATATGGAATTACTTATTTTCATTTTCACTCGAAATATTATGCCTCATTAGCAATTTATAATTTCCCCTCCTTTATTTTATATGAATCATCCTGATATTATCCCACTCTAATAGGTGTGAATAAAATAATGGATAAATTTTCCTTTCAATGATTAAAGTTTGGATTTTTATTTTCTTATATATATAATATATTTCATGTTGATATTATTTTCATCATTGTCATAAAAACCTGTGACTATGCGATCTTGATATTTTTAGGTCACTATTAAAGGAAGATTGGGAAAAGGTTGTGGCTATTTTGTATTAACTTGTAGATAATGTTGTACAAATGATTCTTATGTTATAATTGGTTTATTAACCTTCTATGTTCTTAATTCACACACCTCATATGTATACATATAAGCAATTATAACATGTTAAAATATAAAAACAATAATATTATCATTTGACTATGATTGTAATTTGTCCTCAGTATTATATTAGTATAGTTTGAAATTTATAAAAGGGTAATTAACTATTGGTTCTATCATATACTTTATGCATCTATGTAATGCATATGGAACTAATTAGATAGCATTCATCCATGGTTGTCCAAAAATTAGGGAGTAATGTAATTAATTAGGCATAACATGGAAAATAGTATGTGTATACAATAATGTTTTAAAATTTTTTGATTTACTAACATTTTGTCTATTGTTAGAACCTGTTGAGTTTCAATCTCTCTAAATGCATGCCTTAAAGTGTTTAATGGGAAAGGGGTGGATATAACTTTGGACTCCTCAAGATTTTTTGTCCCTATATCATTTTATAAAACTAATACAAGTTAATTTTATCTATATCCCTAAGAAATTAATACCCATTCATCCACTCCTATAAGCAACTCACCTTCCAAAATAACCCCTAACTAAGCAAATACCCTTATTCTTCATTTTAATACTATATCATTTAGGTCAATTTTCTTAGAGATTGAGTGCACATTATGGAAGTATGTCAGCCCAACCAACCTAGTTCTAGACCTAATGTCTATTTTTCCCACCTAAAAAGATCAAGTCTATCTATCTTATCAGCTAAATTCCTAGGAGGGTTTAAGGCCAGTCCTTGGCTATAAATACCACCTTTGCTTCAACCTAATAGAGAGTAACATTCATTTTTTTCATTATTATAGCTCATAATTATGCTACTTATATAGTTGAGGAGTAATTTATTAGGGTTTTAACTTATAAATAAAAAAAGTTACCTTGTAGGAAAGTATTGGATGCAAAGTAATAGTCTTTTAGACTAGAGATGATTTCTATAGTGTTATCCTTACAAAGACATAACAACCTCTTACAAAGAACCATTGGACAAAGGAGAGTTTGAGGAATGACATGTTCATTCAAGGTAAGTATTCCTAATGTTTAATATTTCATTTGGTAGATATATATTTCACAAAATAAGAGAATGAATGTTTTACTCCTTGCTTAGTTTACTTCTACATTGGCTTGAGTAGAGTTCTCTTTGCATGTTTTTTTTGGTTATCTATTCCCCTTTATGCCATAAGCTTTACTAATTATTAGGTTAGATTAATTTTATGTATTATAGGCCTATCTTGGGTTATTTCACAGTATCCTTCACTTAGAGGCTTTATAACCCTCTCTTTTTGTATTATGTATTAAGAAATCCCTTGTTTAGGTTTTGTAGATCTGAATTAGTCATGTTCCAATATAAATAGCTATGTAGTGAGTTGTTTTGGTAATATTACATTCTTTGATCTTATAATTATGTAACTAAGATAAGTCGTATATCCATTCTATATCATTTCATATATTATGGTGAATCCAACATGAATCTAACCCTTGAAATTTTTAATTTTTCAATTACAATCAACTAAATCAAGTATATTGATCCAATTTCATCTTTTGTGCATAGGTTTTCAACTATATCAAGCTTCTCAATCATGTCTTATCTTATGTGAATAGGTTTTCAATTAGGTTGAGCCTATCATTCACATTTTATTTTATGTGTGCAAGATTTTTAGTTTTATCCAACTAGATCTAATAGGTCAATCTAGTCATTTATCTTGTCTTCTAGACCAAGCTAAATCGATGTAATCAATTTTATTCATTTTTGTATCTCAGTTTCAACTAATGAAATCAATTTAATTGACCTATTTTCATTTTATTATTTTTATTATATCATTTTAATTTTAACTAGATCAACTGGATCAATTATATCTAATAACATTATTTTTGACCTTTATAGGATTAAAACTTACCTAAACAACCTAGTCAAAGAACAATTAAACACTCCTAGAAAAAATGACTAAATCAACCTATTCAATATTTTTATATCCTCTAGGTTCATTATTAATAGCTTAGTATTTCAATTTTTCTAATTTTAATTAAATTACCTTCCCTAATTTTTACTCAAAATTTAAATTTTTTACTACTTTATTTTTTTAGTTATATAAATCTATACCCACATGGCCAACTAGATTGACCTGCTTGATCTAGTTTTGTCTATCTTCTACCATAAAACTAAATCAACTTTGATTGATATTTTATTTGGGCATATTTTTAACAAACTTAGTTGATTGACTCAATTCTATTATATACATTTTTCTCAACTAAATAGACCCACTCGATCTTATTTTATATATTTTATTTTTAAACATTAATAAAGGTCATTAACCTCTATTTTCATATGAATTATAATAAAGTTTACTTTTTAATCAGCCACTTATTTATTTTATTTCAAACATTGTAACTTGGTTTTTGGCAGTTTAATTTTTTCCTTTATATTCATCTTCTTTGGTTTTCCTTAGAAAATGTGTAACAATAGTTTTAAAAACACTTAGCTATTTTCATGAAGGGATACTTGAAATTATATTTGTACTTCTTGTCTATCATTTACATATATCATGGCATGAGGGGCTTGCCCCAATACTCATAGCCATAATATAGAGATAAACACTATCTTTACCTTCCATGCACCTCATGGTATTTCATAAATGCCTAGGATTTCCCTTTATATTAAACTTAGGAATCCAACCATCTGTTTAATTGTGTGATGCATGTTGTCACTTTGAGTTACAGTTTTTGAGGAGGTTTTTTAGGTTTCTTCACTCAATTGACATAATGATAACTATTTAAGGATGTGGATGGCCTATGAATAAAGAGAACCTATATAGAGGGTTGTATCCCTTTATATTAAACATATAATAACACTACATCATCTCAAATTGTAAATAAAATGGAGAGATAAAGTAAAAAATCAATGACTAAAAGAGGCGATGCACCAAATTTTAAGCTTCCTCTACTTATTTATGATTTTTACTATGGACAAAAATAAGAATTTAATATAATTTAATAACTCCAAACAACCCTTTCAAAATAAGTGTTTCAATATGGAGGCAATAGTTAATGCATCGATTAAGAGGGATAATAAACAGATCTAAAAAAAGACATTAGTGTTGGTTTTACACACTTAATGATGCAAGGACATATTCAATGGTCTCAATTATGAGTTATTTTAGTTGATATGGGTCATATAGTGTGTGTTTATCATGGTTAAAAATTAGATATGTCTTTAAAATTTGAATTATTGCTTATAAGGCATTTTCCTACCAAATCTAGAATTTAAATATTTGAATTCTAAGAATTATTTGTGTGGGATTTTGAGTATAAGAAACAAGGTAACTAGGGTTTAAGTGTTTTAATATGTTATAAAAATGGATAAATTTCACTTATTACATGTTTAATGTCCCATATTTATTCTTTCATATAGATGTGTTAGGTATTAGATGTTTTAAGTCTTGTCAACATTATTGTGAAGGAACACATGAATCCACTAGCTAGTTATGGACATATATAAGAATGTAAATAATATTTCAGAAGTTATATGTGGATATATTCAATATGTAAATAAATTTTCAACCCCAAATGAATAATAAAGTTTTATTTTTTTTGGAAATTATTTTGTAGACCATGTTTCACCTTATAATTTGTGATCCTGAAGACTAAGTTACTATGTGGATTGAAATAATGTGAATGTGATAGTATTGAATATTAATTTGATTTAAATATGTCATATAATGATAATAAATTTATTTTTAATATATTTTGTTCCTAAAAATATGAATAAATAGTTCCTTGTTAGCTAAACAAACTAACATACTTTGTGTTCTATGCTTTAAAGGACTAAGTAAACATCATATGTGAGGAAAGATTATGTGGGATATTATTTGGAGTGAATTAATAATTTTTAATTCTATATTTACATGTTTTTTAATTTTATTCTATTGATTCAATTTGTTTTTTAAATTTATTTCATAAGCAAGGTGATCAGACCCTATGTAGACTGTGTCTTCATACATAGTTAACTCCAAACTTGTAATTAAATGTGAATAGAGATATATAAAGGAGGTTATATTACCTAATAAATGAGAATTATTATTTTATATACCTATTCCAATCAGTAATAAATTTTTAAACCTTAAAAAATCTTGGAATAAGCAAATGTTGACTCTTAGGTAACACAAACTATGTACACACATAGTCAAATTGAAAATATTTATGTAAAATAAATTATTGAGGCACAAATAAAGGAAAAAAAATATTGAATAAGGAATCGAGTAGAGATTAATATAACATTATAGTGGTTTAAAAAAATATATAAATCTTTAGGAATCAAAATTTCCCTTCTTAGACTTACACAAATAGATAAAACCTTAAATTAGGGTTTCAACACAAAACGTGAATTTGTAGGTGTTGTCATACAAAAAATTATGAAAATTGGTGGATAGTTGAGATTTAAGATATAGAAATATATTTTGGAAGTTTTAATTTGGTATGTGCCTTTGAGAATGTAATATAGGAGATTATGTTTACCTAGGAGGAGTAGAGACCTAAATAGGCCTAAACAAAGCCTTAATAGTGATAGAAAAGGTGACTTGTGTATAATGATACACCAAGAAAATACATGGATAAGAGTATATAAATATAGGGTATTTGAGAAAGGTATTGGTTTCTCAATTAATTTCCTATCCTTTCCATACAAGGAAAAAGGGTGTAAAAAAAGGCTAGTAGGAGTATAAAGGGGAAAGAGGTAAAAGTGTTAGTTACAAAGCCAAAGTTTTGAGATTGTGTGGAATGGTTAAAGGATATAAAATGAGGTTTATGAAAGGTCTAGATTTAGGGTTGAAAATAATTCAAAGAATTTGTGTAATATGAAAATTTGGAGAATGATGTCAAGCCTAGTGAGAGAGTTGACAAACAAGTAAACACATTGAGAATATTGAGGAGGAATAAAGAAAGTGAACATGATAGTGATATGAAGGTGATAAAAGGATAGAGTGTAAATTCATGAAATGTGACTTTAAGAAGGATAGGAGTTTTATAGTCTCAGAAAGGTTTTCATAATAAAATAGAGGGATACAAGTTTCTTAAGAGATTAAAGAGAGATAGACTTTGAGGATAGACAAACATGGCAAGTCAGAGATAGGCATATGGTAGAGGTAAATATATGTGTTTTCATATATAATTTGACAAATTTGAGGAATACCTATGCATCATTTGGTATCAGAGTGGGAACATTTTGTGGATAAGGTATGTAATGTGTTTTAAAAATGATATGTTAGATTGTATAAAGTTTATGTTGAGTAGGTAATGAATCTTGCCATGAGATTGTAATGATATTGATAATAAGGTTGCAGGAAAAGACTAGAGAGGTAGAAGTATAAGCGAGAGATAAAATTTTGTGTCTAAATCCCTTAATTCAAGAGTCTTGAAAAGAGGAGAGCTAGTGATAGTTCAAGAAAGAAACCTCAAGAATAGATTAATATAAAAAGAGGAGTCCTAGGTGAGGATAAGAAAGAAAGAGAATATAAATGAGTGATATTTAAGTGAGAGAGACTCAGGTGAGTTCAAGGAGGAAATTAATATTTTCAAGAAGAAGAAAGGTCTAAGTGAGACCTAGAGAGAGACTATAAAGAGTAAAAGAGAGATGAAAGGCTTGAAGCTAGGAGGTTTTCACAAAGAAGTAAAGAAAGAGGAAGTTGATAAGAGGGAGATTATTGAGTTAAAGTTAGTCTTGGAAGAGTTAGAGTAAGTTATATAATATCTTACATAAAAGATTTTAGTGGGAATCAAAATAATAGTGAGATGGCCTCTCAAGGACATGGTGACATTGAAGAAAAAATAAGTAGAAGAGTGGAAAGTGAGGAGACAGTTGAAAGTATTGAATGAATATCCTAAGAATAAGGATAAGGGGGTAATAAAGCATAATGAATTTCAAACTAATTATGTTTTGTCATGTGTGAATGTAGGTGTAATAGAAGATAAAAGAGATGAGTTAGTTGAGTCAATGCATAGGCTCAAACAAGAAGAGGAAGCATTTGATGAAGTGGTATTCAAGGGGTACCAAGAGGAAGGAGAGGATCAACATAAAGTCTTAGTGTTAGAATAATAAAAATCAGGTAAACCATATTTAAGGCAAGATGGAATGAAGAATGAAGATATCCTCACACAATAGGATGCAAAAGAAGACAAGGAAACATTGGGATAATAGAACACACAAAGGTATGAGGATTATTCTAGTGTGTTTGAAGACTTGAAGAGTGAAAATATATTTGATTCTCATAAAATGTATAAAGAGATGGTGAAGGAAGTGACAAAAGAGAATATATACTTATGGCATACAACATTGGTGTCTAAGATAAGATCACTTATGAAGGCAAGAAGTAGTCAAGTATAAGATGACACTCTACATGATGAAGTAGTAGTTAATATGGTTGAAGTGTAGGTTATAAATGGAGGATAAATCATAAAAGGATAAGAAAAAGATGATTTGATAGACATTTCAAAGATTAAGAATGAACCATATAGGGCATAAGAAGGTGATTGGTAGAAAAGACAACATACAAGCAAGGGGAAAAGTTGGAGTGTGTCTCAAAGTCATGAGGAGATACAGGTTTTCTTTAATGTTTTATTGTTCATTATAGGTACAACTTAGATGAAGATAACAAAAGGGAAGAATGAGTGCAAGTGTGGATCAAAAGAGCATATACATCTACATGAGAGACTAGTTGTAATAGTATTGAAGAGGTAAGGAGGTATACATTTCTCAAGTAGGCCTTGGGATCTAGGAGTCCATGTAATGAAGATCATCAATAAAAAAGAACAAGAGTTGTTGTGAAACACATCAAAGTAATATTTTTTATAAATTTCATAGGAAGGTTTCTTTTTCCCCTTAGTAGTATGATATAGGGTTATCTTCCATGGTCTCAATTCTAAGTTATTTTAGTTGATAGGGGTCATATAGAGTGTCTATATCATGGTTAGGAGTCATAGAGGTCTTTATAATTTGAATTTTTTCTTATACAACATTTTCCCACCAAATCTACAATTCAAATATTTAAATTCTATGAACTTGTTTTTGTGGGATTTTGAGTATAAGAAAGAATGTAACTAGGGGTTAAGTGTCTGAATAGGTTCTTAAAAGGGGTCAATGTCACTTAGAAAATGTTTAAGTCTCATATTTAATCTTTCATATATATGTGTTTCACTAATATTTGCCTATTTCAAGTCTAAAGAAAAATAGAGAAAAATGATAGGGATAAGTGATTAGAATGAACCTAGATTGGTTTGCACAATGTATCCAGACATTGTGAGCACTCCTCTTTGGCAAGAAAGGAATACTTGCAAGTAAGAAAGCACTACCATAATATTTTTGTTAGTAGATATATGAGTGGGTTGTCAAGCTACGCACTTGTTCTAGGAAGTGTCAAAATTCTTTAGAGATGACAGTCCACTTTTGAGAGATAAAAGAGTAATAAATAACCAAGAGAGGGGAAAAGAGAGTAAAAGAGAGATAATGTTACCATTATTTATAACTTGAGTGCAATAAATAGTAATAGAGTATAATTGGTATGTTCTATTTTTATTTTGGAAGCTATTTGGATAGTTCTTAAAAGGGTTACTAGAAATCCATAGTTATTGACGTTGGTTATGCTATTGAGGTTAGTAAGGAAGGTGACCGATATCGGTTATACTAATGAGGTCAGTGAGTAAATGTGACTGATATTGGTTGGTTGTCGATGTTGATAGGGGTAATAATTGCCTAATATCTTGTAGAAGGATTTTCTAGGTCCAGGAAAGGTTTTGGTCAAGTTTGGGAGGTTGGGGAGAGTTGTGTGTGTGAGAGAGAGTATTGTTTGGATGGATCTGGTCAGAGGTTTGGTGTGTTGTAACAAGGGGAAATAAGTAGGGAAGCTTTTATAACTCCTTCACAAGGGTTCGGTCAAGAATATGTAAAGCAATAAATAGTAGATGTAAAGTGATTGCAAAGTAACTGCTTAAAAACCTAGAGAATAAGTGTTGTACTTAAATGCAAAGGTGACTAAATGATAAGTGATAAATGGATGGCTCCTATAAGGTAGTCTAAATTAATTCCTCAAATAGAGAAAACAATCAGGTGTTGCTAGTTCTCTAGAGCTTGGTTCCTGATGTAGATTGACTTATGCAAGATAATAGTAAGCCAAGATGTTGAAAGTTGAATGCCAAAAGCCTATATGCAAATAAGAATGAGTTTTCATGATTTTTGCTGACCTGAACATTGGTTTGAAGTTTGGATTATAAAATCGATGTCGTTAATCCCATCAACATCAGTCATGGGTTGATCGACATCGATGACTTTATAATAGGTAAAACTACTATCTTTAGCCTATTTTTTGTTTCTTTCTCCTAGCAAGTGTGGTACTCATTAAAAAATGGTAGAAATAGGTGGTTAAGAAAGACATAGTTAGTTAGGAGTTTATTTTTAAGGTGAGAATAAGTCATGGGTAATGAGGATAAGGGGACTAAGTCTTGGGGTGATTCATCAAATGAGAATTAGTTTTAGAATGAGGTGTCTAGGTAAGGTGGCATAAGGGGTTTTTAAATTAACTTAATTAAATATTTTAAATTAATTAAATGTGCGAGGGGTAAAAGCATGGGTTAGGGAGATTAATTATTGTTATTATTAAAAATGGGCTTAAGGGGGTTTTGACATAGGGATTTATGCATGTGTGTGATGTAATTTTGGTGTCTACATTTTCCCCTTTTGTCTTGTAATTTTTATTGATAATTTTCAAGATAAAAGCAAAAGTTAGATGCTTCAAGTATTAGATGAGGTATCCCCCCTCAAAATGGGAATCAATGGAGGAGAAACCAAAATCTGGTACCAATTTGATAAGAAGTGAATTGGTAGAGTGGAGGAGAATTTGGTATCACTGCATGTGCACATAATACTTATGAACTATAGTTGATAATATCCAAAATAGGTAAGGTTGAGGAGGAGTTAGATAGATATAACCAAAACACAAATTGTAAGTGATAGCTGATAAGTTCAAAACAATCAAATTTGTAACTCGAATGGTCCATGTGTGTTAGGTATTTGAGGTAGGAAGTGCCCCTAGTAAACATAGAAGGGTTTCAAGTGACAAGACAAGCTTGATTAGAATCCAAAACACCTAATATACATGTGTGTGTATAATAGCTAATTATAGCAGAATAACATAAGTGATCAAGACAAGTAATGTAAGGTTAGTGTAAAAAGGTCAACGAGCGAGGCGATGTTCATGATCTCCAAGAAAAATCTATGTGAGTGGATATTTAAGTGATCTCCAAGGGTGGTTGTCATGGTTAGATATATATATATATATATATATATATATATATATATATATATATATATATATATATATATATATATGATCTCTAAGTTAGTTTGCATGGTTATGGAGATATACGCGATCTCCAAATTACCCCAAATTATGGGTAGAGTCTAAAGAGTTGTGGTGGTTGGTGGAAACTCTAATTCAAAGCTATTTATGTTAATGATATCATTAATGTTGATAGTAAATAGTGACAACATCAGTAGCTTAGGGAAAAGTTGCTAACATTAATGGGAAAAAGTGTCAATATTAGTGGATTAGGTCAAGTATGTCGACATTGATGGGTGACCAAACCTAATAAAAAGGGGTTTGGCAGCCCACCAAACTCATTTACAACATTTGATTCAAGAGAAAAAGAGTTCTAAGAGTGACTGAAATGGCAAAGCTAGGAGGGGACCTAGTGGGAGGCATACTACCACAAGATCTAGTTGTGCCAGCCCAGAGGAGATCTAAAGATGAGGTAAGATCCCTTATGATTTGGTTTTGAATTTGAGTTGGTTAGTTTGCCTAAATTGAAAGTTTGGGTAAAAAAAGGTGTTGAGGGGGGTAGTAAATAGGTTAGGGTGGGTTTAATGTAATTTATAAGGGATTTGGGGGTTGGTTTTAGGTTAAAATTGAATTTTAAGTGATGAGTTGTTTGGCCCTAGGGCCGAAATAGTTATCGATGTCAATGGGGTCTACTGACATCAACTCATATGGTACCAACATCAGCAAGTTTTTTCCAATGTTGGTTGACATCAAACACCAATGTCAGCATACAAAATTGACATTGGTACTTGTGAAGAACCCATAAATAGGAGAAAATGTCACGTTGGATCCCTAATTGAAGTAGTCAACTAACCTAATGGCTGAGCTAGCCTCAAAAGATCTTATGTTGACTAAGTGCTACCTAAATAGCCTAATTGAGGGCCTCAAGCCAATGTAGTTCTCCCATAGCCTAGGAAAAAATCTAAGCTATGGTTAAAATTATGTTAAAATAGAGAGGTTGATATAGGTTAGGGGATTTATGTCTTAAAAGACAGGTCATAGGGCTGAAGTTTAGGTATATAAGCTGTAAGGCCTAGAGTTCTGATCTGCCATTGGGCCTAGGGTGGAGAGAGAGAGGTAGTGAAGCCTAGGGTAAGGAGGGGAGAGTAAGTTAGATGGTTAGGTGGGTATATGGCTGAGCTAACCTTAGAAGACCATGTGTCGACTGAGTGATACCTACATATCTTGATAGAGGGCCTCAAACCAATGTAGTTCTCCCAAAGAGAAATGAAAAATGTAGTGGTAGGTTATATTAAAAAGTATGTCACTTGAGTTATGTGTGTATGGATGCAAGCTAGGATGGAGTTGACACTATGAGATTGCTTATCAATGATGTTGACATGGATAAGGAGGGATGTCACCCTAGATGAGTGGGAGCACATGATAATTGTAGGTTTAAGGGGAGTGTGACAATATTGTAGAGTCACACAAGATGTGAGATTGATGATAGCATTGATTGAGAGGTGGGATAACACAACCAACACCTTCCATCTACTGACCAAAGAGTTGATAGTGACCCAAGAGGATGCATATAGGATTTTATGGTTACTACTCTAGGGTGAGGAGCTCTTCTCATGCTCAAGAGAGGAGCATGATATGCATATGGTGGCATTATTTGGAAAACATGTTAGCAAGGTGACCTATCACTCAATGATCTTTGCCTATGAGTGATTATATATTATTGATGAGGAGAAACATCGACTAAGCATCTTGATGATGATAGGGATTACCATATATGAATTACTAGATGTAGATTGTGGGTGATTTTTGATTGCATAGATAGGTGTTATGGCATAAATGGTTAAGTAACTGACTATTTTTACATGGGGACTAGTGTTTTTGGCATAGTTATATAGAGAGTTATTTGGGTTGAGACTGTGATGGTGATACATTTTGTGTGTTATCTATTTACTCCACTATTAGGCATATGAGAATATTATGGTGACACGACCATTGGGGCTACCTACCATGATTCTAGCTGACTTCAGGGTTGGTTTTAGATGATGGAGAGATGGTATGGCACAGACCTGAGTAGACATCATAGTGCATGATATTTCTTATTATAGGTGCATGATAGAGGGAATTATCCTTATAGATATTTTATGGAGGCTTTACTTAACATACCCTACATTCAAAGGATAAGCATAGCAGCTTGTTGGATTATATAACTCATTATGGGTTAGAGGGAGATGAGACAGTGAGTTGGAGATGGTACCCATGGCATGGGTTAGGAGCTAGTTTGGCCTACTACAAGATGTACCACCTACCTTTCCTTTATATATGAGGGATGATATAGAGGCATCCCTACCTTTTCCCCAGGAGATAGATGAGTCAAATTTTGAGGAGCTACCAATAGGGCTGGGTGTAGTTGATCTAAAGTGCTAAGTAGCATATATGGCTAGGTGGATATGTTTACATCTTGTAGTTGAGGTTAGGAGGCCACCACTAGATTTGTAAGGTTTGGTGAGAGAGAGATGCAGTTGTACAAGCATAGGATGAAATAATGGAAGCTTGAGATATAACACATGCACATGTATTAGTTTTAAAATGATAGGTGGTGAAATTACAGGGCTAGGTAGGGGCACTATAGGGATAGGTTAGGGTATTATAGGGTTAGGTTACTACACTGATAGTAGAGAGGGATAGTTTGAGAGCAATAGGTTAGGCTACTACTCCTCCACTACCATAAGGACTAGTATAGGATAGGCCTTTAGTAGGTGTAATGAGATGATCATAGACTATATCTCTGGTGAAGTATATTACTTGCCTTGATGAGATTGCTTATTATGAGAGGGCCATCAAGGAGTTTCCATAAATTTAGAGGTATTCCAAGTTTAGAGAGAAAGATAGATCAGTGACATGTGCCATAGCTTCTAGCTCATGAAGATGTAGATAGGTAGAGAGTGGTGATGACACTACTTCTTCATGACCTCATGGAGAGCCTTGAGGACTTCGAGTGCTATAGTTTATTTTTGTTATATACGTTATATGGACAATAGCCTATGAGTCGAAGATAAGAGATGTATATTTTGAGAGAGAGATGATATTTTAATGATGTATTGATGTGCATGCATGTTGAGCGTATATATATGAGATGTATATTTATTTTGATTTTGAGATGTGTTTATTGTGATTTTGATGATGATGTTGATGTAGATGATTATTTTAATGTTATGTTAATTTTATGTTAATGTTTAGCATGTTAGAGTAGTAGTTCCCATATTTATGATGGTATATGTATAGTTGGTTTGTTAGCTTCATTTTAGCATTCTTCCATATTTGTGATGGCATATGCTTAAAATGAATAGGTTGGTTATGTTATTTTATTTCAACATTTTTCCATATTTGTGATGGTGTATGCTTTAAATAAATGGAATAGGCTTGATAATGTTTGTATGATATTTTCATCTCAGTAGAGAGATTGAAATGTGATTTGGATGGGAAAATAAAGAGGTAGAATGCTCATGTACTAGCAAAGACCATAATCATAACATAAATAGGCTCAAGAATATGAGCCTCTTTCATGATTTACATCATCGGACTATTTTGTTTGTTAGAGAAGCATCGTGTTTACCTTGGGTTAAGTGAGTTCAAAGTCCCTCTAAAGAGTACAGGGGAAAAAGGATAAAATGAGGGAAAGTGTTTTGGTAGCATAAGATTTGAAGTGGGGATGATATGCTGCTAGTTTGGGTGACTTGAGAGCTACTATAGGCTAGTTCATGACTTAAAGCTTTTTTTTGTCTAAGCTGATCAATGCAGGAAGCCTGCAATAGGATTTTATATGTGTTGAGGTCATATGAAACTGATCAATATGAGAATCTTTTTATTTTTATTTCCCTTTGAGAATAAATCTTGTCCTAGCCATCCTTCGAGGGAGTGGTCTAAGCATTTGTTTTTGAGTTTAAATAGTTGTCCTTCAAGGTAGCAGTCTATTGATAACAATAAAGAGAAGTTACGTAGCTATCCTTCAAGGTAGAAGTCTATATTGAGAATCATGACCTAAGAGATTATAAATTGTCACATATCCCATTTTTATTTTATTTTATTTTATTTTCTTGTAGTCAAGGATAAGTCTATAGAGGCTCAGGAGTTTTCCACTTTGAAGGTGAAACCATATCACTTCATAAGTTAACTAAGTGTGTAGGAGTAAGGGTTAAGAGGAAGGGAGATGAATGTAATAGGGGTACTCAAGGGAAGATCTCAAGTTAAACATGAGGTGAAGTGACACTTGGTTAATAAAAGAATGGTCAAAGGTGTAAGGCATTTAAAGGCTCAAGTTCTGGCCTTCCTTCAAGAGAAGACAATTGATAAGTTCCTGAGCCATACTTGTGAGTTATGATGTCGTGTTGAAGACAATTAGGAGTTAACATACCCAATTTTCTTTTCTCCATATTCATCACATGTTTATTTTATTTTAAGTTGAGATCTCCAATATTGAAATATCTCTCTTTGAGGTTTTTGTTGTAAGCACATTTGATATGCTCTTGATAAATTTGGAGGTGGTTGAGGGCTATGAGATGGTGCTCATCAAGCAATTCAAGTTGAGCCAAATATTCTTGGTGAAAGTCATCATTAGTAAGTATGTATTTTAGGGAGTGGCAAAGAGAAATAGTTTTAAACTCAAGAGGCAAAACATCCTCTATCCCATATACCAAGGCAAAAGGTGTACCACCCATAGGGAATGTGTGTGTGTGTGTGTATAAATATTTGCACATATCATTGACTACCTTCATGAGAATTTTGGTCAATGTTTTTTTATAAGCTTCTATCTTTCCATTTTCTTGTGGATAGTATAGTGATGAGAAGCTTAATTTGATTCCAAATGTATCATAAAGACTTTGGATAGTCTTATTTTTGAAATATTTGCCGTTATCTATGATAAGTTTATGTGGAACACCAAAATTATAGATGATGTGATGGTTGATAAAGTCAACAATTTTGTCAACCTTAGTGGAGATGAGAAAAATGACCTTGACCCACTTCACAAAGTATTCAATTGTAGTAATGATAGAATGATGATAGAAGGATGAATGAGGGTTAATCTCCCTAATTATATCCAAGCTTCATTGGGAAAAGGGCCAAAATTATTTGGTAACTTGTAATGCATGACTTGAAACATGAAGGATATTAGTGTGTTGTTGACATTTGATGCAACATCAAATGTAATCAACATAGTCTTGATGGCGTGTTGGCCAATAATAGTTGAGTCAAAGGATACACTTGGCAACTGCATGATCATTGAAATGTCCAACATAAATCCCATCATGGACCTCTTTAATAGTGAAGGGAGTCTCAGTACTAGTGAGGCATCTAAGAAGCAGACCATCAAAACCTCTCTTGTAGAGAAGTCCCCCTAGCATAGTGTAATGAGTGACACATTTTATGAAGGCACATCTCTCATTATTGGAGAGATCATAAGGGGTAATAGAAATGGAAAGGTATCTATGATTTTATTATGCCATAATTCATGTGGGTTAGATGTTACATTTTTGATAAAGAGGATGTTAGTTGATACATAAGAGCGTAATGTTAAGCAATGCATGGTGATGTAGATTTTTTAGGAAGAGGATGAAGAGGGTATGTGTGAAGCAAGTGAAGCCATTGTGTTAGAAAACTTGTTTGTAGATTGAGGAATAGTTTGTAAGAGATAAGAGTCAAATGATCCCAATAACGTATCTACATGTTATTTATACTATTGTAGAATTTTGTTTTTACATAGGTAGGAACCATTAACCTGGTTAACCACTAGCTGAGAATCACTAAAAATGTTTATGGATTTGATACCAAGGAAGAGAGCCATTTGAAGCCCTAAGATCAAAGCCTCATATTCAACTATATTGTTAGTACATTCAAAATCTAGTTTAAATGACAAAGGCATAGGCTCACCATCTAGAGGAATAAGAATGACCCCCATACCCCCACCATATTGACATTTATATCTATCAAAGAACATCTTAATTTGATAGGAGATGTCATTGATGGAGAGCATTATGATAGATTCATTAGGGAATTAAAGGTTTGAAGGTTGGTTGTCAGGTAAAGGAGTGGTAGCTAACTGGTTAGTGATCATTTTCCATTTAATATACTTTTGTCAAATAAACTCTAAGTCAAATTTATCAAGGAACATGAGCCACTAAGCTACTCAATGGTTGTGATATGGGTTAGAATGTATGTATTTAAGGGGATCAATATGGGTGACCATGTAGGTTTTGCGAGTTAGGAGATAATGGAAAAGCTTGGAGGTTGAAAAGACTAATGCAAGGAAAAGTTTCTTGATATGGGTATATCGAGTCTCATAATCAATAAGTGTGAAACTTATGTAGTAAACTTATTATTCTCTATGGTGATTGATGTGCAATCATATCACCAGAGAATGGTCTATAGTGGAGATGTAAAGGCATAAAGGCTGATTTTCCTTAGGTGGAATAGTAACTAGTGGAGAAAGAAGATATTATTTGAGTGCATTAAAATCTTCCTAGTAATCAATGTTCTAATGGAAGGAGACATATTTTTTGAGGAGATGGTGAAAGGGTTGGCAATGATCTGACAACTGGGAGATGAAGCGATGGATAGACTAAAGTTTTCCTTATAGGTTATAGAGTTGTTTGATATTATTAGGTGGAGGCATCTATAGTATTACTCTAACCTTAGTAGGGTTAAATTTAATAACATGAAGAGAAATGATAAATCCTATGAGCTTATTGAAGAGAACACTAAAGACACATTTATTTAGGTTTAGTCAAATGTTATATTGAAGGAGACAAGAAAATATGATTTTGAGAATCATCAAGTGATATTGGTAAAGTTTAGACTTGCTGAGTAAGTCATCTACGTAATATTCTATAATTTTATGTAGGATATCATAGAAGATAAAAGTCATAACATGTTGATAGTTGGCACCAGTGTTTGTTAGAATAAAAGGCATGACTCGATAGTAGAAAGTCCCCCATGGGGTAATGAAGGTTATCTTATGTTGATCCTTGGGAGCAACAAAGATTTGATTATATCCAGAGAACCCATACATAAGTGATAACATCTCATGGCTAGTTTTTAGATCATCAAGTTGGTTGATACTTGGCAATTAGAAGTCATCTTCTATACAAGTGAGGTTTAAGTCATGATAGTTGATGAAAATATAGATTACCTCGATTGCTTTTATGATAGGAATAATATTATAAATCCATTGCAGGTAATCAATGGGTTGGATAAAATTAATAGAAAGGAGGTGTTGGAGTTCTTCCTTGACAAAGAGATCAATACAAAGATGCATCTTATGAAGATTTTGCTTAATAGGTTTAGAATCATGATTGGTGATAATGCTATTGGTGATGATAGAGGGGTGAATACTAGGCATATCATTATAATATCAAGAAAAGGATTTTATATGGTTATTAAGAAATGTGGCATAATCATATTGTTCAAAGTAATCCAAAGATTTTCCAATCTTGAGGATGTGGGGGTTATCGTTAGAGGGCAAATTGATGTTAATGCTTGATTCATTTAACATAACTTGTGTTTTAGATGGGAGTGATTATTAGATATAAGAATCATCTACACCTATGTATGTGAGAATAGTGTCATCATATTGACATTGGAAAATGTTAATAATGGGAGAGTCTTCATCAATTATTTTAGGATAAAGGAGAGAAAGGGACCTTGTTTCCTTACCTTGGTGATAGGTGAGAGGCCCCAAATGGATGACATTTATTGAAAAAAAATTAGGAGGTATAGATACCTTTGATTTGGTAGATGATGGTGGAGAAGGAGAGACTAGATCTTCAATAATTGGTATATGGGAGTTTTGGTGAGTTTAGTTGGTTCATTATAACCAACTCCATGCCTCTTTTTTGGAATTTTCAATGGTGTTGCTAGTGGGAGACTCAATAGGCATATGGATACCCTGTTCATAATTACCCAAACCAAATCCTCTCCAAGCACACCTATATAAATAAGTGTGAGAAAATATAGACATACTTAGGAAGGAGAAGTCACAGGTAAATGGTTGTGGTGAAGATGATGGATTGGAAATAGCGGGATCTTGATCAATTCTCCCATATGTGAAATTAATTTGAAGGTTAGGGGGCCCATAAGGGATGACCATATTAATACAAGGATTTTAATTTGGGTTCATGTGAAGTTTTCCATACTCTTGTGGAGTATATAACATATTGAGCATCAATAAATGATATTATTTGAGTGATAAACACTTAAAAGTTTCCTCCATGGGATGCTTGTCAGGAATTTGTGTTTTCAGTATTTGAGTAACTAGGGTAGTAGAGCTTGTGGAAGCTTCAAGAGTATCATGTGAAGAAGATGATGTCTTCAGTGGAATGAGAATGTAATTTGGAATATAAGTTATGTTGCATGTTTTAAACAGAGGTGGGTTAGCAGGTATAACATGCACTTGACCATCATGCTCAAACTTGACATAATGGTACAAAGTTGAGGGTACATGTGCCATTAAATGTATCCAAGGTCATCCAAGAAGTATGTTATATTGGAAATATCCTTATAAAACATAAAAGAGCTTAGGAATTATGTGGGGACCTACATATATATGTAAAAAAATAGTTCCCACTGTAGTAGTTGTGGTATCATTAAA
The DNA here is from genome assembly GCA_037957365.1 of Torreya grandis. Lineage (NCBI taxonomy): Eukaryota > Viridiplantae > Streptophyta > Pinopsida > Cupressales > Taxaceae > Torreya > Torreya grandis. The sequence continues at coordinate 627,403 of JARHVA010005103.1, read as the reverse complement.
GGCGTAGAGTACCATGTCAGTTTGAGACATGAAATTATCAGGAAGAGCTAACTCTTTGTAGGAATGGGTGAAAATAATATTAATACTATCTCCCCCATTGATCATGACTCTCTTGACACAAGTTTGATCAATAAATATGGTAATAAAAAGGGTAGAATCCTGATCTTCAAGGTGTTGAAGCAATTTTTTTGAATTACTGAAGGAAATAAGGGAGATGGAATTAAGGGAATTGACCAAAGCTGTAAGAAGTTGGGGATCATTAGGTTGTACCTCAACAACTTGTAAGGCATTAATAAAATCTTGACAGTATTTGGATTAGTTTTAGATTAACTCATACAAGGACATTTTCACAAGATTTTGGTGAAGCTATTTCACCATCGAACTTTGAATAACATCTAAAGATGGTTTTGGGACACCCAAAATGGAAATCTTGGGATTTAGAGGAGTGTCTTTGGAAAAGGTATGAGCCCAAATAGTAGTGACATTTTCCTTACCTTTATCCTTTTTGTTTTATGACCATGTGGCCACATTAACTGTGTTGATCTGAAATATAGGTGAAGGAGGTGGCAAAGGTGGTACAAAAACATCTTTGGGTTTAAATTTAGGTGGAACATTAGGAGGCATTGTGGATGCCAGAGGTGGAATAATAGGAAGGCTAATGGGAGTATCAATAAAGAGAGTGTTGACATTAAAGTGTTGTTGAATGATTGCTTTGAGGGCTTTATAACTCTCATTCTCATGTCTAGGTGAATGATGATATAGACACACTTGTGTATCATTAAACCAAGATGGATTAATTCCAAGAGGACTATAAGGCTTAATGGGAGGAAGATTTATTATGGAAGATTACAATAATTGATGTATGAAAAAGCTCTGGGAGCCTATGAGTGGGCTCGCACTTGTTGTGGTAACAGGATTTGACACCTTATTTTATTTAGGATTTTTATGGGTGAATTTATGTGGTGCCTTATTTGGTGGTGATGGAGTTACATGCTTTGTTGACACTTTCTTGATGTTAACTATCATGGTGTTAGATGTAAAATGTCTAACAGGTGGAAAAGGTAGTAGTGGAGGTAACTTAGCCTTTTTTTTCTTGGATCAGTGATACTCCAACTAAAGTAGAAGGGTGTGGTCCCAAAATTGATGGTAAAGTTGAGGGTTGAAGAGGGAAGGATAAACAAGATCTAGGAGGCTTAACAATTTTTTGCAATTCAGGCCATGAGACTCCATCTTATGGTTGAAGAGTTAGATCTAATTTCACTTGTGGATGAATTAGATTAGAGATGGGCCATACACCTAAAGGCTTGATCTACTTTAATGTGATAGATACATATGAGGGTGAGGGTTATAACATAGATGGATGAAATTCTAGTGATTTTGGTGATGAATCTTTGAATTTGTCAAAGAACTTTAGGTAAAGGGTAGTGAGAGGGTTAACGATAAAGGATGACACTCATTATGTTGGATAAGGAGTTTTATTCGATCCTAAAATATTGCATGATCTAGTTTTATAGAGTCAAGAAATTCTAGACTATTCATGAACCATGAGAAGGGTTTAGACAAAGTTGATGTAGGCTTTACAATTGCATCTTTAGAAGGCTGAGGTGTTTGAGAAAGAGGGAAATTATTAATCTCTACTACTTTAGGCCAAAGATGAGAAAGAGCCATAACATGGTCTTCTTTGATAGAGACATGAGAAGAGGTATGGTCTTCCATTGGTGGATGAGAGGTAGGTGAAGAAGGTTATTCAAGGGGGTAGAGCATAGGTATAATTTCTCCCTCAACATGTTGGTGAGGAATAGGTAAAGTATGATCCTCCATAGGTAAAAGAAGTGGTAAGAGTGGTACAATTGGAGTAGGCACAATAGGTATCTCGTTTAATATGGGGGTAGATAACATTGACTCTTCAAGGTACAAATGTGGAGTGGATGGGTTATTAATCTCTATCAATAGAGGAGAGGTAGGTGAAGAAGGTTACTATAGAGGGTGTAACATAGGAATGATGTTCCCTTCAACATGTGGTTGTAGAATAAGTAAGGTGTGATCTTCAAGTGGTAAGAGGATAGGTAATATTGGTGCAAAAGGAACTATAAATACTAGCTCCTCTGGTGGCAAAAGAAGAGGTGAAGGAGGCTCTTCCTCACATGGTAGTGGAATGGGTGAAATAGGCTCTTCTACCTTGAAGGAAGAATAGATAAAAAAAAATGTCATTGACTATGGGGGAGGAGTCAATAAAATGGGTAACCCCTATTGAGGGGAGGTTGAACTAGAGGTAAAGGAAAGAACATATTAATCATATGGATATTATGATCATATGAGTTAGTAATGGTCTAAAAAATATTTTGATTGGGTGAATGGTTAGGAAAAGGTTGTTTCAACACATCCTTATTTTGATTAGTAGGTGTATTAGGATTATCCAAAATGGGATCTCCCCTATCAAACATGTCTTGAATAATGTTCTTAAATGTCTTATAGTTATTAGAATTGTGGTGTTTAACTAGATGGTAGCCACAAAACTCATCCTCCTTGTACCAAGTTAGAATAGGATGGGAGGGGTCAAACTATATAGGAGGTTTGTTTCATGGAAGGGTTATGACACCTTGTTGCAACAATTTTTCCAAAATTGATGTATATGACTCCTAAATGTGAGTTTATTGTTTTTGTTCATACCATTGTTAGATTTTATTTGTCATATTTTGGGAAGTGAAGGAATTAGATTGGTTTGTGGTTGTGGATGAAGCTGATTTAATGACTACCACATTGGCAGAGCCCTTAGATTTTTGGTTAGAAGTATAATTTTTAGAATAAGATGAGTCATTCAATTTAGAATTAGGGTTCTTAATGTGTAACTAGACTCTTCCTTCATCTATAGCCTAAATCTTGAGTTTTTGCACCATTGTAAAGGCCTCATCAAATGTACAAAAAGTTTGTACCTTGAGTATGGATGACATGTGCTTAGCACATGCCCTTAATAAGAGATCAATAAGCTCAAGTTGGTGTTAAGCATGGGATATACTGAGAGGGTGGGGTCAATCAGTATATCATATATCTTATAAAACTTTCCTTTAACCAAATTTCACTTAATCAAACATTCAAGATATGCAATAAAAATCAAACAATAAACACCACACAAGATAGAGAGACACACCAGATATAACGTGGAAACCCAATGTGGGAAAAACCATAGAGAAGAATCTCAAGTATATGAATGAGTACAAACCCAAAAAATATTCACAAGCCAAGCTTGTAGGAGCACCATACCACTTTGCTGAGCAGCAACCTAGTTACTATTCATGAGCACGAACCCACAAGAGCACCATACCCCTTTGCCGAGCACCAACCTAGCTACTATTCATGAGCACCAACCCATAGGAGCACTAACCCCTTTACCGAGCACCAACCCAACAACAATTCATGAGCACCGACCCATAGGAGCACCAACCCCTTTGTATATACCACACACCTATCTCTTAATGTTGTTATCTCAACAAATGATAGATCAATACAACATCTCTTTCCTCTCTCACCTTTGGTCTTCTAAGCTAGATATAACAAATACAAATCATATTTATCTCTCATAATTGCTCTTCTAAGCTAGATATTACAATATCAAATCAACCTCTATCTTCCATATTACAAATGCCTTCTCTAGCCTTTATTTATAGCTTTCCAAATGACCTTTGGCCTTCCCCCTTTGTGACCCTTCAATCCTCATGGAAAATCACACCAAACTTGTATGACCCTTCATATTCAAGCCTTTGAAAAGTCATGTGGTGACCCTTCATGACCAAAAATGTCCTTCCATCTTTTTTCCTCATCTTGGTGACTTTTCATATTCCTTAAAGTGTCCCTTCATGATAAATTGTGCCCTTACTCTTTTGTCTTCACTTGGTGACTCTTGGTATTCCCCAAGATGACTCTTCATGGGATAATGCATCCCATCCTTCTTTTGTCTTTACCCTGTGGCTCTTCACCTTCTCCATGGGCCCTTCTTTTATCTCATATGCAACCAAAAATATATTCATTAATATTAAATAAATATTAATTCATATTAGCCATGATATATTTATTACAAACAACATTAAATGCAATGAGGCTTTTATCACCAATAATGCTATACCTTTGACATCAATGACAATATTTCCAAAAATCTGCCCCTTTGTCATTGATGGCAACCTCAATCCTAAAACTGCCACATCCTGTCACCTACACATCCTGTCATCTAAAAACATACAATGACTCCCCCTTATTGTAGTAACCTATACTTGTTCCTTGTACCTATTTCTGCACCTGTACCTATACCTATTATTCTCTCTCTTTGACATTAATGGCAAAGGGCCTACCTAGAGCTAACACTTAGCTCCCCCTCACTTGATGCTGAACATCAATGGCAAGAAGTAATAGAAATTACTCCTAACTCCTCTCGCCAATCTTTGAATGTATCCTTTGATTGTGCCTTTGAGAAGATATCTGACAAAACATATACATTTTTCCCTGTCCTTTAAGCATCTGCAATCAACTCATTTGAATATTTTATTCTAATCTCATAACCTTCTTTATGAAACTTTAATTTATATCCTTGATCACATATTTGACTAACACTCAAGAGATTATGCTTAAGACCTTTTACATATAAAACGTTCTTAGTCTTAGTTCTACCATAATCCAAACTCAAAGTACCTTTTCTAGCTATCTTGGTAGTGGTTTTATATCCGAATCTCATTGTACCACCATTGATCATATTTAGAGATATGAATTTACTTTTATCTCCTGTCATATGCCTTGAACATCCGCTATCAATTAACCATGGCTGATCTTTACCTCTTACATGCAGGGTTGTCTGAACCATCATAGAATCTTCATGTTGTTTCTTTTGCCATGAACATGTCTGAACCTTCTACCTGATAAATGGAGCTTTGAGACTCTGATCCTTCTTCTTGATGAATGGAGCTTTGAAGCTCTGATCCTTCTTGACTGACTCGAACATGCTTCTACAATACCGAGCTATGTGTCTGAAGTTGTTGCACTTGTATCATACTACGGTCTCTTCATCAAAGCTTGATAGAGGAGTAAAAGAGTTGTGGCTTCTGCTTGACTCTACTTGAATTTCCTTCTCCTTATTTCTAAAATTTTTAGCTCTTTTTCTACATTCTAATTTCTTGTGACCATATCCATTACAATAAAATAATAGCCATAAAAATAAGACCTGTCTGTATATCTCTAACCTGATTGCCTTTTGTAGCTTTGTTCCTTCCAGCCTTCTCTATTTGGAATGTCCTCTGTATTCTTCACTTCTTCCTTTTTTGTTTCCTCTTGTGTAAGAGCTTCATCATATCTCTTTTTCTTTTCAAAACCGTTTAAACATGTCTAACCTTTTTGACTTACTAACCTTATCATTTATGATGTTTTTCTTTTTCTCAAGTTTTGCAACTATCTTATCTTGACAAAGCTCATGCTCAAATGTAACAAGAGATTCTGCACAATCCTTCTTATCTAGTTCTTTATCTACTATAACAAGTAATTCATTTTCATTCTTAAACTCAACCTGATCAGCCTTTACTATTTTAGGTCTCTAAACCTTAATTTGACTCTTCTCATATCTTTTAGGGGCTCTGTAACCTTTCACATACTTTGAAGATCTCTTTACTTGTTTTGGACATAATTTAGTAATATGGCCAACCTTATGAAAAAAAAGCAAACAATATTTCTCATACCTTTTTCTTGAATGTGGCTGAGATCTCCCTTTGACTGATTACTTCTCCTCATACAGTCTCTTGCCCTATGACCAACATGATGACAAACAAAACAACGGCCATGAAAAGAATTTGAAAATTTAAAAGCATTGCGCTGCCTAATCGACTTCTTTGATTTGCCTTCAAAACTTGCATCTTTCTTTCCTTAGATCAATATTTCATGATCTTTCTCAACCTTGATTATAAGCTTCTCATGATTATCCTTTAAATAACCTAACTCATCCTTTAACTAATTACACTCTTCTTCTTTTGATGTTAAAATTAAATTTGCAACCTCTAACTGATTCTTAAGATCTTGAATAAATATCTTATTTTATTTTACTTCTATAGCCAACTTAAAATCCAAGATACACACATTTTATTTAAGGGCCTTAACCATAGATTTCAACTCTTGATTCTCCTTCTTTAGTTTCTTGGCCATCTTATGCTTTTCTTTGATCTACCTTCAAGCTGTTAAACCCTTTTGGAAGGAACTTGCTCTGATACCAATTGTTAAGCATGGGATATACTACGAGGGGGGGGGGTGAATTAGTATATCATATATATTATAAAACTTTCCTTTAACCAAATTTCACTTAATCAAACATTCAAGATATGCAATAAAACTCAAATAGTAAACACTACACAAGATAGAGAGAGACACCAAATATAACGTGGAAAGCCAATGTGGGCAAAACCACAAAGAATAATCTCAAGTATATGAATGAGCATAAACCCAAACAATATTCACAAGCCAAGCTTGTAGGAGCACCATACCCCTTTGCCGAGCACCAACCCAACTACTATTTGTGAGCACCAACCCACAGGAGCACCACACCCCTTTGCCGAGCACCAACCCAACTACTATTCATGAGCACCAACCCATAAGAGCACCAACCCCTTTACTGAGCACCAACCCAACAACAATTCATGAGCACCAATCCATAGGAGCACCAACCCTTTTGTGTATACCACACACATATCTCTCAATGTTGCTATCTCAACAAATTATAGATAAATACATCTCTTTCCTCTCTCTTACCTTTGTTCTTCTAAGCTAGATATAACAAATACAAATCAAATTCATCTCTCACAATTGCTCTTCTAAGCTAGATATTACAATATCAAATCAACCTCTATCTTCCATATTACAAATGGATTCTCAAGCCTTTATTTATAGCTTTCCAAATGACCTTTGGCCTTCCTCCTTTGTGACCCTTCAATCCTCATGGAAAATGGCACCAAAATTGTATGACCCTTCATATTCAAGCCTTTGAAAAGTCATGTGGTGACCCTTCATGACTAAAAACGTCCTTCCATATTTTATCCTCATCTTGGTGACTTTTCATATTCCTTAAAGTGTCCCTTCATGATAAATTGCACCCTTACTCTTTTGTCTTCACTTGGTGACTCTTGGTATTCCCCAAGATGACTCTTCATGGGAAAATGTGTCCCATCCTTCTTTTGTCTTTACCCCATGGCTCTTCAACTTCTGCATGGGCCCTTATTTTATCTCATATGCAACAAAAAATATATTCATTAATATTAAATAAATATTAACTCATATTAGCCAAGATATATTTATTACAAACAACATTAAATGTAATAGGGCCTTTATCACCAATAATGCTTGACCTTTGACATCAATGACAATATATCCAATATTTGGGGTAAGGATAAGGTAATTTTATTGATCAAGCCTCTCTAATGAGTGATAAAATCTATGATAGACTTGTCATCAAATTGTCTAATAGAATAAAGGCCTGCAATAGAAACCTTTTTAAAAATGTTGATAGAGAAATGGTCTAGGAATATTTATGTGAGTTGGGTAAATGAGAAAAGGGAGTGTTGAGTTATAGAGATATACCAATCTAAGGCAACACCTAAAAGAGATAAGAAACGTATGAAGTAGTAATGCATCATCGTGCCCTACTAAATAACAAGCATGTCTAAATGCTCACAAATGTTGTTGTGGGTCCTCTTTACTCTAGAAACGAGTAAATTTTATGAGTTCCCATTGGCTTGGGTAAGGGAAAATAGGCATAGATGGATGGATGGGTTCATTGCATATCTAATCATAAGATAACACATTCTTTGAACCTGAAACATATGTCTCTAGATTAGACATCTTGTCCATCAACATCTTAATGAGGTCTAGAGGGGGATTAGTCTAAAAAGTACCTCCTAAGTTATAAAGAACTTGATAGGAAGTAGAATGAGCATACGAAATAGCTTGTTAAGGTTGTGTTGGGGAAACATAAGGATAATGAGTCATAATATAGGGTGTGGAAAGAAAAGGGGCTTGTCTCATTAGGCTAGATAATATGCTTTGATTAGATGTTGTTATTATAGGTTAGGTTATTGTCATGGCTAGACTAGATGAAGGGTGAGTCATAACTTGGGTAATTATAGGTGTGAGAGTAGATGGAATAGGTACCACCAAATTTTAAAATGGGGTGAGACGTGACTAAAATACTTATGGTTGTGAAAAGAGGGAAGTCTCACTAGGGTTTAGGTGGGATTGGGAAGTTGGTGATGCTAAATTTTGGACATTGTTTATGGTTGGTTTACTTGTCAAAGCGATGGTTTGAGTAACCATGGGGAAAATAGTGGAGATAGCTAAAACTAAAGTTGTCTCCATTAGAGAGGTTGGTATATCATATATTGGGTGACCCAAAGAATTGCAATTTTGGCTCATGGAAAGGTAATGACGAAGGGTTTCCATATTATAATCAAGAACTTTAGCAAAATGTTGATCTCCTTTAGGCACAATGGGAATTTGGCTGGGGCTGGGAGTGTTCTCCATGATAGAATTGAAAGGAAGAGGGGAACGTGGAAGTGGTTTTCAACTTATGTAATCAACAATAATTTTGGCTTGAGCTTGAGTCAATACCATGCAAGAAGTATAAATAGTCTTATTACTTTGTGCTAGAGACAGAATAAGGAAAAACTAGGTACATGTGTAGGTAAGTGGGTTATTTAAGCTTGCTATTTTGAGAAAACTAAAATTACATAGTCATCGACATTGGTCGCTTGACTGATGTCGATCATAAATTTTTTCCAATGTCTATGGGATTAACTGATGTCGATATCTAAAGTCTGTTGATGTTGATGTAGTTAACCAATGTTGGTCACTATGATATCTTGGGAGATGGAAAAATCCAAAGTTTTAGAAACCCAGAGGTATAATCTAGGTAAAATAAAGGATATAAAAGGTCTATGTAAGAATGAAGAACACTCAAAAAACCTTATACAATAGGTTATACAAATTGAGTAATAAAAATAGTGTTGATGTTGTGAATCAATGGAAAAACATCCTTACTAACTCCAAAATATAGAAGGCAATAGAAAAGTAGAAAAATAACATACAACAACTAATTATTAACTCCTAGAGATTAATTTTAGTCTCGTGTTGGCTTAGTTCTTAATCAGATAGTGAGAAGAAAATTTGGTTATCAAAGGTACTAAAAAGTAATCTAGAGCTAGTTTTAGGTTAGTTTTAGTGCTCAAGAGGAAATATATGTTAGACCAGGTACATGGCTTATAAGAGCTTTCTCCCCACACTTCATAGACCTGAAGCCAAGCCAAGCCACTTAGCCAAAATATACCTTGTATCTAGAGTTTATACTTTGCCAGAGAATAGAGTGGGTTCTCCCCTTGGTGGTGAAATCTAAGTAAGATAGTTGGGTAGGATAAGGTAATCCACTAGGTGATCAAATCCTAATTAGCCTTGTCTCAGGTGAGTTTAGATGTTTGTTTTTGTGAGTGTGATCTAGTTGTGTAACATAGGTGAACTACAATTCACTCATAATTCTTGTAATTAACTAAGTGATCTAATATGAAGCAAACAAATAATGAAGTGCAGTAAGTTTTAAACCTAAATCTGGAATGCTTAAATTTGAAAGAAAGCAAAGATGAAATAAGAGTAGAGAGTGAACTTTCCTAATGTGCATGAAAGAAAGAGATAAAGAAGAGATTTTTTTTACCTTGTAAGAAAAATGATAAATTGCTTTTAGAGGCAAAGAGAAAAGAAGAGTGGTAAGGAAGAAAAACTTTTAGTTTATTGCCTTTAAATATAAAATAAAATGTTGAATTTTCAGATTTGAGGGAGAAAAGAAGGAGAAAGTGTAAGAAATGAAAATTTCACTATAATGCACCTATATGAATGCTTAAAATAAGCAATGAACCCAAGGAAAACTTTAGGGTCCCATTGGGTGTGCCAAAAATGTTTCACTAAAATTTGTCTATTTTAAGTCTAAAGAAAAATTTAGAAGAAGGATAGGGATAAGTGATTAGAATGAACCCATTAGTTTGCACACTATATACAAACATTGTGAGCACTCTTATTTAGCTAGGGAGGACTACTTACAAGTAATAAATCACTACCACAAGATGTTTGTTAGTAGATATATGAGTGGGATGCCAAGCTATGCACTTGTTCTAAGAAGTGTCAATTTTTTTAGAGATGATAGTACACTTTTGAGAGACAAAAGAGTAATAAATAACCAAGAGAGGGGAAAAGAGAGAGTAAAAGAGAGATAATGTTACCATTATTCACAACTTGAGTGAATTAGAAAGTAAAAAAGTGTAGGTGGTATGTTCTATTTATATTTTGGAAATTATTTGGATAGGTCTTAAAAGGGTTATTAGAAATCCATAGCTACCAGTGTCAGTTATGCTACCAAGGTCGTTAAGGAAGGTGACCAATATCAATTATGCTATCGAGGTCGGTGAGGAAATGTGACCAATATTAGTTAGGTTATCGATGTTGGTAGGGGTAATAATTGCCTAAGATCTTGTAGAAAATGTTTTTGGGTCTAGGAAAAGTTTTGGTCAAGTTTGGGAGGTTGGGGAGAGTTAGGAGAGAGAGAGTATTTTTTGGATGGATCTAGTTAGAGGTTTGGTGTGTTGGACAAATGGGAAATAAGCAGGGAAGATTTATAACTCCTTCATGATGGCTTAGTTAGGAATGTGTAAAGCAATAAATAGTAGATGTAAAGTGATTATAAATTAACTACTTAAAAACATATAGAATAAGTGATGTACTTAGCTATAGAGGTGACTAAATGATAAGCACTAGATGGACGGCTCATATTAGGTAGTCCAAATTGATGCCTTGAATAGATAAAACAAGTGGGTGTTGCTAGTTCTCCAGAGCTTGGTTCCTAATCTAGATTTACTTATGTAAGATAATAGTAAGCCAATATGTCTAAAGTTAAATGATGAAAGCATGTATGCAAATAAAAATGAGTTTTCTTGATTTATCCTACCTTGAACATTAGTTTATACTTTGGCTTATATAACTGACATCGATGATCCTACTGACATTGGCCATGGGTTGACTGATGTTGGTAGCCTTAGAATAGGTAAAACTACTATCTTTAGCCTATTTTCTATTTATTTCTCCTGCCAAGTGTGGTACCCATTACAAAATAATAGAAATAGGGGTTGAAGAAGGATGTAGTTGGTTAGAAATTCATTTTTAAGGTGATAATAAGTCATGGGTATTTAGGATAAGGGGAATAAGTCTTGGGGTGACTCACCAAGTGAGAATTAGTCTTAGGATGAGGTGGCTAGGTAAGGTCGCATAAGGGGTTTTTTAATTTTCTTAATTAAATATTTTAAATTAATTAAATGTGTGAGGGGTAAAATCATGGGTTAGGGAGATTAATTATTATTATTTAAATGAGCTCAAAGGGGGTTTCGGCATAGGGATTTACACGTGTGTGATGTAATTTTGGTGTCTAAAATATGTGTTAGGTATTAGATGTTTTAAGTCTTGTCAACATTCTTGTGAAGGAATATAAGAATCTATTGAGATAGTTATGGACATATATAAACATGTAAATGGTATTTTGGAAGTTATAAGGGGATGGATTAGATATGGAAATGAAGATTAAACCCCAAATTAATAAGAAAATTTTCTTGTTTTTGGTAACTAACCTATAGACCCTGTTTCACCTTGTAATTTATATTCTTGAAGACTGAGTTACTATGTGGATTGAAAGACTATTAATGTGATAGCATTGCATGTGAATTTTATGGAAACATGTCAAATAATGATAATAAATTTAAGTGGAATGTATTTTTTTACTAAGAATATTAATACATAGTTCCTTGTTAGGTACACAAACTAGCATACTCTATATTTTTTATTCTTTAAAGGACTGAGTAAATGTCATATGCAAGGAATGATTATATGGGATACTATTTAGAGTGAATTAATTATTGGTAAGTATATATTTCCATGTTCTTAAAGTTTCTTATGTGTATTCAATTTGTTTTTGAAATGTATTTTATAATAACTATACTCAAACCCTATGTAGATTGTATCTTCATACACAGTTAAGTCCAAACTTGTACTAAAAGGTGAATATAGACATATAAATGAGGTTAAATGAATTAAGAAAGGATTAGGAGGATTTTAAATCCTTATTCTAATCATCAATAAATTTTTAAACCTTAACAAATCTTGGAACAAGCAAACATTGAATCTCGGGTAACACAGACTGTGTATACACACAACCAAACTACAAAAAAATGTGTCAAATTACTTATAGATGCACAAAGCAATGAAACCAAATCTTGGAGAAGGTGTATAAGAATTAGGTAGAAATTAATACATAATTAAAATGGTTTGAAAAAATATATAAATCTTTAGGAATCAAAATTTCCCTTCTCATACTTACATAGGTAGACAGAACCCTAAGTTAGGGTTTCAACATAAAACTTGAATTTTCAAGAATTGTCACTATAAAAAATTATGAAAATTGGTGGATAGCTGGGATTTTAGATATAGAAAGATATTTTGGAAGATTTAAGTTGGTATATTAATTTGAGTATAGAATATAGGAGACTGTGTGGACCTAGGAGGATTAGAGACATAAATAGGCCTTAAAAACCCTTAAAAGTGATAGAAAATGTGACTTGTGTATAGTGATAAGCTAAAAATCTACATGGATAAGAGGATATAAATACAGGGTATCTTATAAAGGTCTTGGTTTTTCAATTAATTCCATATCCTATCCATATAAGGATAAAATGTGTTAACAAGGCTAGTATGAGAGTGGAAGGGAAAGAGGTAAGAAGTGTGAGTTGCAAAGCTAAAGTCTTGACATTGTGTGGAATGGTTAAAGGATCTAAAATGAGGTGTATTTAAAGTATAGAGTTAGGGTTGAAAATAATTTAGAGAATTTGTGTAATATGATAATTTGGAGAATGATGTCAAGCCTAATGAAGGAGTTGACAAACAAGGAAACATATCGAGAAGATTGAGAAGGACCAAGGAACATGAACATGATAGTGATATAAAGGTGATAAAAGGATAATGTGTAAATGCATTAAATGTCACTTAAATAAGGATATGAGGTTTAGAGTCTAAAAAATGTTTTCCAATCAAATAGAGGGAGACATGTTTGTTAAGAGATCAAAGAGAGATATACTTTGAAGATATACAAACATGGCAAGTCAAAGCTAGGAATACGGCAAAGGTAAGTATATGTTTTTGCATCTAAAATTTTAAAATTTTGTAGAAGACCTATGCATCATTTAACCTTTGAAAAACTACTTGACACATATTATATGACCTAGAATAAGATTAATTAATCACAAATAAGAAAGAATGAAGAGTTAAAATACAATAGAATTTGAACATTATCACTACCATTCATTAATAATTCATCACAAGAACACTAGATTCAAGATGGAAAATGCATAAATCATCTTTTACTCACTTAAAAATCAATAATCAATCTCAATTTTGGTATAGATACACCATAACCAATAAGATGATCATTTAAACTTCACTTACAAGAGTATACACAGGGGGAAGAAATAAAAGAGAGAATAAGGACGTAAGGAAGCCTATGATGGCTCTCATACAATCATAAGACTAGTTATAACATCAATAGGAGGTGAAATAATAGTCATATCATTCATATTCAACATCTATTAACTTGGTTGATGATAACCTCATGGAAGGTGGCTAGGAGTGACTCTTAGCCTTCTATGACTCAATATTAATCTCTTAAAACTACCCTCCTTTCTAGATTGAGGACTTATAAATCCATCCTTGCATCTAACTAATTTAAATAATTTTGACACCTTATCCACATTTGAGGATCTCCAAAATGATGGTATAGGTGTCCATTAGGTCTATTAAGGATCTTTCATGAATATATTTAGTTGTCACAAGGTCTTTTGAGAGCCATTTGATGAAACTAACTTATAAGACTTCCCTCTAGGCTTCTTTGGAGTAAAACATAGGTTAATCAATACATTATTACTCATCACTACCTCTATAACCTTGATACAAAGTATAATTTCAATGAAGTAGGCTTGAAAGAGTTAGTAAAGATTGTGTTTCATCCTTGTGAGCTCCCTTCACTATGAAAATATCAAATTGCCTCTACATAAGTCCTTCAAAACTACCTATAGTCATTTAAATGGTATTATTTATGACTTTTAGAGACCTATAAATGTGTAATTATATGTCTAAATGGGTGTTATGAATATTCTTATGTCTTTTGATGATCTCAAGAAGGTATATAAACATCATCTTCTCTCTATGCAAATAAGAGTAATTCTTCATTTGGCTTGGTTCCTTAGAAACATGTCATATAATCTTAAGGGATACTTGAATAGATGGTTGATGGTCATTATAACTCTACCCAATATTTAAAATCTTCCTCAACTGGTTTAGAATCTCAAATATATTCAAACACCCTATAAACTAGTCAAAATATGGAGTTTTAGGCCTATTTTCTATGTCTTTCTTTACACACGTGCCAAATTATTAGCCCAAAAAATTCCTATGAAAAATTTTAGGTGTTATTCATAGGTTTTTAATATGATTTATGTCCATTATAATCACTCATAAGGGTATTTTAAGTCATCAATCTTTCTTGAGGGTTTATTAGTAGTTTTGAGCTGTTTAATTTCATAATGATTGTTTAGAAAGTATAGGCCCTTAATGGATTGATCAATTCCATGAACTTGGAGTGAATATACCTTATCACCATTCCATAGATCCATTTTCTCCCATTCACCTACTCAACTAACTTCTCATGTGAGGAAGATGGCCTTCTCGATCTTGCATGCCTATAGGTGAAGGTTGAGATAGGTGTTTTTGACAAACAGGTCATCAAATGATTGTTTTTTATTTGGAAACACCTAAATTATATTTTATCCATGATATATAAGGTATGTATCTAGTTCTCTATATCATTTTAACACCCTCCACAAGTCTTGAAACCATGATTTAGATGATGGCTAGGGTATATAAGTAGTTTAACAAGTTTGATTTCATTAAAACTTTTGGAATTACAATAACATTATTGAAACATATTGAAGACACTTGAGAAACATATCACATCAATATATAATTAGTCATTATTATCTTTTATGGGTTTATATACCTTTACATGCATGTTCTCTTTGAGAAAATTAAAACAAGTTGCTAGATTTGTATGCTTATAATCTTGATGGGATGATTGAAAGTGGTAGAGAGGCTTCTAAAGATTAGTATTTTATTGTTGTTTATGGACTCATCATCAATGTATAACACTCTATAAAAAACTGAGTACCTCATTCTTTCCTAAAGACTTCAAAATACCCTCTTGTTTTGTCCATATAAATCTAACCCTAGGTCACCCAACTTACTCCCCATGTTTCTATTCATGTTTCAAAATTTTCAATTTGATATATTGAGATTTTATTTGATCTTTATTTAAGATTATCAACATGATCAAAAGTTACATATTGTTATTATAGAGATATTTATGGTCATTGTAACTCTCATAGGTAAATTCTACCATTCCTTCTTTTGTGTAAGCTTGCAAATGGTCTTGATCTTGATATCCCCTCACTTGCTTACAACCCAGCTTGAAGGATATTTTTGTAGTGGAGACCGTATTAGAATTTATTATGTCATGTTTATTAGGATAAACATCCCTACAATTTATTATAGACCTTGGTTTTGGGTTTTAGTCCTATTTCTTATTTTTTTCACACTTGAAACCTTGTCTAAGAACCCTAACTCAATGGCCTTCATGTCCTGCCACCTATAATTTATTAAAAAATATGATAATGTAAGATTTTCCATTTTTTTTATGATCTAAAATTATTACATACACTTCTATTTATGTGTCTCAATCCTTATATCAGATGCATCACTCTTTAAAACATTAAATGTGCCTACTCATAAGACTATCCCTATCTCATTTGGGGCATGTATACTTGAACTAGTCCTAGAAAACCATTTTTTATATGAGTATATGCTTGTGGAATAATGTAAAGTGATGTTATGGATTGGTTTACAATTTCATATCATGTGTCTTAACCTTTTTCACAAGCCTAAAACTTCTCAACAATATCAACCTAGCCCAAAACATACATTTTCTTAATGCATATAAATAAGTCCCTTCATATTTCACTCTTTCATGCATTAGAGGATTTATTTTTGATTATGTGGGATAAATATTTAACCCTAAATTATCTCTCATAACTTTTTCTTTGTATTAATGAGATCACAAATTCATTCAAACTCCTCAAGCCTGAGCACTTAGGGTTTTGAATGGTTTTAGAGGTAACAGACTTGTTAGAGATGATTCATAAATAATATTCCATTAAAATATGAATTAATTTCATGTATTGGAAGGTCATATGGGTATTATACTTCCCATAAGAAAAAATTACCTAATACTTCTCTTCTATGAACCATCTTCATCAAACTGCCTTTCTTCACTATGCCAATGATCTGATAGAGATATTGAGTATTTTATTTGTCTTTCTTAGACCTGTAAATTATATTTTTTCATGTTATTCATCCTAAATAAGATATAAGATGGTGTTTTAGGTTTTTATCACCTTTTACCATGATAAAATTTGGCTGCTACATGATCCGGTCCATCATTGAAACTTGCATAGTCTATTATCCATCAAGGAACTTATTTATTTGGAATAAATTCTCTATTATAAATATGAAAAATATGTCCAATAGATTCATTTTTGACTTGTACAATGATATTGTGACCTAAAAAGACCTCTCATTCTTGTCTTTCCTACATTATGCTATTTTTATATAGTAAAAAATGAACAAAATAGTTTCAAATGTGAGTTATACATTAGAAAAGGATGGAATGATTATCTAGGTGTAAGTGTAGAATAAGGTACAATATGTTATTCAAAAAGTACCAAGTATCCTAAAAGGACCTCCTTTAACCTCTACCATGGTGTTGGCTCTTCACACTTGATATTACTCAAGGAGTTACCTTCTAAAGTTGTAAGAAGCAATAAAACAAAACAAGGTGAAACTTTAATTTCAACAAAAATACCTTACATTGTTAAGGCTTGAAATGGTAATGTTTCCATCTTATCAACTTTGCTTCTAGATCTAATATAAACTATAAAACACCATGCCATCTTGGAATATCATCACATAAATATTTTCAGCCTAGATATAACATACCTTAATTTTTAAAAAATAACCTTAAACTCTACAAAGTTAACTTAAACTTTTCAAAATGATCTCAAAAGAATTTATAAGTGATCATTTTAAGGATACTAATTATACAAGTCACATGACATAGCTTGCCTTTAATAGAAGACCTCACTAAGACCTTGAAACCACTTGATACATGATAGCATGATAAGATAAATATGACACAATGACATGACTCTCAATTATACCATTTACAAGGTTAGATGACTCATGTACCTATTTTGAATAGACCTTGGTCAAGGGTGGTTGATTAGATAATAGTGAAATGGTTATAGGTTAGCATCGGGAAGATACCTCCAACTTAACCTTCAAATAGGGGTTTACTAGGCTATGAGAATGACACTTCATAGTTATTTTTATGAAACATTAAGCAATCACTCTATTTTAAAGTTTACATTGTCAAACACAAACTTTAGCACATTATCCTAATATTATTTTTGGATAATTATTTAGCATTAGTACTTACAAAAAGTACAATTTTATTGCTTACTATTTCCTATTCTATATTGTATTTTAGACTATAATAGCTAATGTTGATACAAATATGTGTTATGTTCCTCAACTAGATCAAAAATATCAATCTAATTTTCATGTGTGTTTATTTCACTTCTATTTCTAAACTAAATCATTTAGCTTTAGAAAAATTAAAAATATTAATATTCCATATAAATACAACAACTAGCTTAATACAATAGATGGTTATGTTTTGCTATTTTTTCCTCTATATCTAGCTCAATCTAGTTAATTTATAAACTACTCTCTTATCTTGTCTATCTAACTATATTAACCACCTCAATTGTGTATTTACTAGCTGGCCTAGTTTATTTTTAGATTATTTTGTTTTCCTTATTCAAAATCCAACTAGATCCATTATCTCATTTGTGTATTTCCTAGATGAGATAGTTCATTTTTATATTTTTATGTTTTTATGTTCACAATCCAACTATATCAACTAGCTTGATTAAGTACCTCCTATCTAACATAATTCATTATCTACCCATTCTATTTTTCCTTTTTAGAATCTACCTTATTTAGCTGGTGAAGTCCCATTCATGGTCTATTTAGTTTTATTTCTAGAAATTTTTACCCCAAAAACATGAACATAAGTTTTGTTCTTTCCATATTACTTATCATTATGAAATCACCTACCAAAATTTTAATTAATAATATTAACCCATATAGATGATATATGGGTTTTTATTTCATACCTACCCTAGCCACCTAGGAGGATAATCTCTCATTGTGCATTTATTCCCACCCTTTATCTAACTCCATTGACCACAACATGGTTCAAATTACCCAAAGTGATAACATAAATTGGTCTAACCCATTTCACACTTTTCATGATAATTCCCTCTCCAAAATTTATTATTATTCCATTGGATTGACAGACACTAACATAGACAATATTCCCATAGGGAATCCTCTTATAGTAAACATTGTTATCCCATACCTTGGGAATGTTCCTCCTTATAACACTAATAATCAAAATCATCTAGTGTCTTCCACCACTACCAACCAAAATACACACATTGACACCACTCAAATTCTTGATCAAATGGTTTAAAAAATGAATTTTATGCAAATATCTAACAATTACCAAATGATGCAAATTAAACATCACATCTTATAGATGACTAATCAACCTCCTCTCCTCATGCCTCAAACTAACAAAAATTTTATTCCTCTTCTTAGAGATGATAATGGGAATATCATCACTCATCCTCTTATTCATAAAATATGATTCAACAACTTAGAAGTAAACCATTAGATCCCTTCATTAAATACATCAACATTGGAAATATATCTATAACCATTGATTATGATGGAAATAAATACCCTTCCTCCTTTCTTAAATCATTTGGTAATCTATACAAGGAATGGGTCCAAACCAATACTTTTTCCACCACCAAATTTTTAGTCAAAACATTCATAAGAGATGTTTTTATAATGGTATAACTAATTCCCACAACATTCTATATCATAACTAGAGGATTTAGTCAATTATTTAGTTAAATAATTTCAATAAAATGATCTCCCAAAAAATTACCCTAGTCATTTCATTAATGGTAGGAAATTACCCTCACAATCAACTCACACTTTCATCCAATGGTGGAAATAATTATCTCACAAAGAGTATCATAACATGAATGATGATAATACATTTAAATTATTTATCACTACATCTATACCTAATTTTTAATACAAGGTTCAAATGTTTTCTCCATAATATTTAATTAAGGCCTTTGATTAAGCTAAAGCAAAAAATGTCCGTATGAAAAAATTCAATCCAACTTGTATCTCAATCAAGGAATATTTCCAAACTTAAGCTAATGTAATTATGAGTACCAATTCAGAATCTCAATATCCTCCAATGAAAATGATAGTTAAAAAAGATAATCAAACCACTTCCCACCCACCATTAACATTAACACAAATGAAACTAATCAATTCTATTCTCTCCATGCCAATATTGGTCATTATTTTAATTTCATTCATGTTAGGTTACACATTTGATAATGATGTTATGATAAACATACACCATCATGATTATCTAAAAGTTTCTCAGAAGAAACAAGTTACTAAAACCATATCCTCGAAACCTCAAAAATACTCTTCTACTCCTAATACACAACATTCAAATGATAATATTTGTGCAGCTTATGCTAACTATGATAAATATTACACCATCTCTCATTATGTGAATAAAACTAAAGTCAACTATAGATGCAAACTTGTTCACAAGGATCCCATCACCAAACCTAAGAAACCTTATATTGATGAACAATTGCTTAAAATACTAATGCTTTACCCAAATATTTCAAACTAAATGATGAAACACTTCCACAACCATAACCTCAACCTAGTTCACCTATCCCTTTGAAAAATGTCATCTCTCATAAACCTTATGCTGATTATTCATCCTCTAAATCACATTGGAATTTATTATAAGAAAATAACTCAATTCTTTGTAAAATTAATCTTATGGATTTATTTTGAAATTATCCTATCATCATAAATTCCTTATGATAAAATTATAAAATATCTAAAAACCACAATCTCAATATTTAAAACTCCCTTCTGATGGTCTTCCACTTACATAAGTTCATGCAATTGAAATAGTTTCCTTCTCCACAAAACCCTCCATATAATCACTTGAAGAGGATATGATTAATTATGAGATCATCTTTCAAGTATATTATCCACCTCTCTTTATCAAAATTTTAAAAAACAATACCCTCATTCAAAAAGTCTTAGTAGATGAAAGATTAGGAATTAATGTTACCTCTCTTTTGTTAATTCAAAAAATAAGATACACTAAAGAAAATATCAAAAAAAAAAAAAAATGCCTCACTTGTAGAGGATTTGATAAAAATAATAGAAATCTAGTTGGTTACTTTTAACCCACACTTACCATCAGAACCAAGAAAATTATCACTAAGATTATGGTTCTTTTTCTTCCATTATCATACAACATGATCCTTGGTCACCCATGGACCCATCATATAGATGACATTATTTATTTAGGTAGTTAATGTATACAATTTATACTTAATAGTATATGCTACAAACATGAAGCCAATCCTAATCCATGGGGTATTTAATTACCAAATCCTAAATCTCAATATCACTTTCCTACTATTTCTCACTTCAATAGTCCACCTCTCCCTAATTTTTTTAACATGCATTTTGATTTACATGTTACTCTTGTAAATTTAGATGATGATTAATCAAATGAATTTTAAAATACTTATAATACCACTTGATTACCCCCATATATATCAAAATGGATCCATACTTATTTAATTTCATGTGATCACAACATTACTCTACTCAATGATACTATTGATGCTCCCCCATGAATTGTATATGAAGTCTCTTACATAGAGAATTATTTCACTTATAATGAATATGGAGTAGCTAAACTTTTTCAAGATCCTTAACTTTGTCTCCTCCCAAATTCAATAA
The DNA here is from genome assembly GCA_037957365.1 of Torreya grandis. NCBI lineage: Eukaryota > Viridiplantae > Streptophyta > Pinopsida > Cupressales > Taxaceae > Torreya > Torreya grandis. Next base: position 606,202 of record JARHVA010005103.1, on the reverse strand, counting down.
CATAGATGTATCTACTACTGATTCTCTAATAGAAACTAATTCATGCACCATATCTCACATGTATTAAGACAAATATATTATGGCCTAAGATGAATCATGATATTTATATGTAAAACATATTTAAAAGACATTTTAAAAATGCATCATTTTAACCATGATATTCATATCATTCATATCTCATTTGATAATGAATAAGAACCCAAAAGTTATGTACCGCTTAATAATAAACCATTATTAAACATTTCATTGGTAATCAAATAAATACATACTAGTACAAATTTTGAATATTCTATGCAAATTAATCTAATACATCCCACTTTACCAACCATAAATATCATTTCTCCTTCTTATGACTTTATTGATCAATAAAAGCCATTAACATCTAAATCTATATAACCAAACTTGATTGAAATGACTCTTCCTAAGTTATCACATAAAATTAGATATATTAATTAATTTAATCTAATTAATGTAGACCCAATTTATTTCACTCAACCCCATATTATTAAAATAAAATCTTTATCTTCTAGTTTACCTAATTTTTTTTTAGATGCTAGAGTTACTGCTGTGAGACAAATACATTCAAACTATGATAGTAAAGGTAATAAAATTATTTATATAGAATTAGATTCTAATATCAAGGACCTCTACCCATTCTTCCTAATGATGAAGCTATACTATAACTCCTCCATGCTAGAGAACCTCAAATTTCACACCAACATCATAAGCTTGGCCATTTTCAGCAAAAGTTTATTTATTTTTGCAATTTCATTTCCACTGTGGACCCCAAACACATCCTATTTATTTCATCCCTAACAAACCATATCATTTATAAGACCTAAATTCTATACTTATTAAATAAATTTAAAAAATCAAATATGATACACCTACATATGCTTGACCTATTACTGTCTTTAAAAATATTAACCCCAAATAATGTGATAAGTCTAGTCTCTTCTTTGATAAATATCATAAATATTTCGTTTGGTCATATGAAGACATTCATAGAATTTATCCTAACATCATTATCGATAATATCATTACCTACCTAGATGTCAAACTTGTGCCGTAAATGCAACATAAATTCACTCCTAAAATTTGTAACTTATGCCATAAAGAAATAATCCAACTTTTTGCATTCTAAATTTATTAAAACTATGGACTACTGAGAATGGGTCTAAATTTTTTTCCTAGTTTGTAAAATTATCACCATGGTTAGTCACATATGCATCTACTTTCACAACATAGATACCCTATCCAAAAGATAATTTTACCTTACCATCAATTGATGCCATTATTGATTTTGCTACCGGTTATGGAATTTGATCACTCATGGATGTTTTCTTTGGATATAATAAAATTCACATATCTCTCGAGGATGAATATAAAATAAAATTTATCATATAATGGGACACCTATTTATATGTTAATATTCTTTTTGGTCTCAAAAATGTCAGAGTGAACTATCAAAATGCAATGACCAGTATTTTCCATGATTTCATTCATAAAATCATAAAAACTTACATGGATGATATTATTTTCAAATGTAAACATCATGTTACTCATCTTCATGATTTATCTATCATATTTGATCGACTTGTTAAATATAAAGTTATAGTTAATCCCTTCAAATGTGTGTTCAATGTTACTTATGGTAAACTATAAGGTTTTTTAGTTTCTCCCTGCGGCATTCATGTTAATTTAGATAAAATAAAATATGTTATCAAGATGCATATACATCATTCCATTCCATATATATGAACATACCTTTGAAAACTTGGGGCAATTCACCACTTTGTTCAAAAAATTGCTTATTGTATATAATCTGTTAATTCCCTTATTAAAAAAGGTAATGCTTTGGAATGGATGGATTCGTACCAAAAATAATTTGATAGTATGAAATAATCCTTACTTTATGCTCCTTATCTTAGGCCATCTTCAAAATATCATCCATAAATATTATATGCATCTTCTACCTCCTTATTAGTTGAGGCAATGCTCACTCAAAAAGATGAAAATGGTTGGTAATATGCTATCTACTATATTAGTCGATCCCTAATAAATTATGAAAAATGTTATAAAAAATAATAAATTGGTTATCTATCCATCTATTTTTCTTCTGAAAATCTCCATCATTATATTATATATCAAACTAATTATGTCATGGTTCATTCTAATCCACTCTATCAGTTTTTATCCAAAGCATTCTTACCTAGAGATAGAATAAACAAATAGATGGTCCTATTGATGGAATTTGATCACAAAATTGTTACAAAAAAATATGTCAAAGGATAGGTCATTGTATATAAACACGTGGTTTCTTCCCTCCTAGATAATAATCACATTCAATATACCCTTCATGATGAAGACATTCTTTATATTGAAGGCCTTAACCAAGCAATTTCACTCAAAGATTATTTTCATAACTTCACTACTGATTTAAAAGCAATAGAAATGATGAACCTGAACCTCCTATTTATGCTATGAAATATAAAATAATCATTGAATAATTATTAGAAATTATAATTGAGTTAATTGAATAAATCTAGACACTTCACTTTGATGGTGAAAAATTACTTCAAAGAGATAGGGTAGGTGTGTTTTAAAAAAACCCCATGGTACAATCATACCACTACCATTTTGATATACCTTTGATATCACTAATGATATAGATGGATATGAATCCATTATATTTGGAATGAAATGGCCAAGAAGAAGTCAGTAACAAAATTATTAATAAAATATTACAAAATTCTATTAGAGAATGTCATACTGACTAGCACCTATAACTCTATACTATAATCTAGGCTTATCATACTAGCATACATAATACTACTACGACAAAACCATTTTTTTTAGTATATGGGTCTGAATTAGTATTACCTTTAGAAGTTGAACTACCATCCTTATTAATTTAACTTCATGGTATTATTCTTGATGAAGATTTACTTGAATACCATCTTCATGATTTAGATTTAATTGATGAGTGATGTATGGTTGCTTTAAAACATAATAAGAAATTTAAAGTACATACTTTCAATATTTGTGACCTAGTCCCCAAAATAAGTTATATCCATGATAAAGAAGGAAATTATGCCCAAAAATGGTTGTCCTTACCTTGTCAAAGACATTCTTGGTCCTACTACCTATAGATTTAAAACTAATGAAGGACATATTTTCAAACAACCCACTAATGCTAAATTTATTTTAAAATATTTTTCTTAAGTTTTTACTATCCTTCATGTTTCTCACATATTTACATATATTGTAAATAGTAACACTTTTATAGGTTTTATACAATATCACCAATGTGTAACATAACATCACTCTTAGTAACCTTAGTTCCCATCATTGTTTCTTTAGTCTATCTATAATTCCTTTATTTTAACTCATGAGTTGTATTGTGAGACCATGAATAGGGCCTGACCATCCTAATGAATATCTTTTATTTTCATTATTCCTAGTCAATATTGAAGTCTCTTTGTCATTTTAAAAACCATTTCTACACCTATTTACTTTATCTTTTATGAATTGCACTATAATACCTTAGATAGGACCAGGCCTTCATCATAAAATACTCTTATATTGATCTATATTTTTACGCATATTTTGTTTATCTTTTATGAGTTGCACTATAATATGTCAGATAGGACCAATCCTTCTTCACAAAAAAATCATTTCATAAATAATTTAATAGCTAAGTGCTTTCCCCAAAAAATAAGGCAATGGTTAATAATTATTATTTCATACTTTCAAAATTAGTTATATTATATTGTGCTAACAATTTTAAATATCTTATTACACATGTCTCCCCTCACCCACACTATTTGTAATGATATATAGGCATGCTTACCTATCATTGTACCATTTTCACATTTCACATTTTTTGTGAGTTGATATAACTCAAACATTCCATGTTCATTTTCATCTTCTCCCTTATTTTCATTCCACTTTGGGAAAACTAAGGTAGGTTTCAAAACAAAATTCTTATCTAACATTAAAGCAAAAGAGTTTTAGACATTACACTCTCTGAGTTATTATTCTTATCTATCATGTATATGTTCTCTAGTGATAGTCGTTTTTAACACCCATGTTTGGTTTTCTGAATCTATATGGAGGAGGAATATAAAAATCCATTAAAAATTTAAAATATAAATCATTTAAAAATAAAAATAAATGATAAAAAGGCATATATAAAATAAAAAGTTAGTATCACACCAAAATATACGATTATCAATCACATCTCCTATTCTAATCAAATCTCAAACTCCACAGCTGGCATCATGATAGAGCCAAGGTCCATTTGGGTGTGATAGGCTAGTAAAATTAGATAAGAGGTTCCAAAATTAGTTATATTTCTATCTGTATACAAGTGGAAGTAAGGCTGATCTACAAATCAATCCTAACTTGATGAAGATAAATCAACTTATTATACCACCAAAAATACGTAGATAATCAGGGTGATGACCAATATAGATCTACTAAACCTACCTATGGGATCTCCTATCATATAATATGGATATAGAGGGTTATAAAGCCTCTGGTAAAGAAACATCACATAATAACCCTTGCTAGCACTGAAAATAATAAAATAAATCTAATCTAGTCCTCAATAAAGCTTGTGGCATAAATAGGGGATAAATATTAACAATAAACATTCAAATTAAAACTCTACTTAATTCACTATAAAGGTAATCCTAAGCAAGGAGAGACAATACATTTGTTATCCATTATTCATGAAAATCTATCTACTAAAATAAAAGAGTAAGAGTTAGGAATACTTACCTCAAAGATAAACTTGTTTAGCCTTAACCTCTCCCTTAGCCAATGTTGACTTACAAGAGGTTCTTGTGTATTGTTAAAGAAGCTAAGGATAGAAAATGTAATGTAGTCTAACCAAGGACATCTTAGTGAATTTCATGGTTTCAAAAGATAAAGGCTCTCCTCCAAGAATCATGAAATCCTAAGCAATTGATCCTCAAGTAGAATGGAAGAAATGTAGATAAATAAATGCAAATGAATGATTCTCTATTGGAAATGAGGTGAAAGAGGGGTATATTTAGCTTGATTTATCCCTTATCCCTTATAAATTTTTTTCTAATGTAGTTATCCCTCTCAACCTTGTTAGTGGTAAAATAGAGCCATTAGGTCTCAGACTAGGATGGCATAGGCCAACTTTGTCACATAATGTGTATTATTTTCAAAACTAAGTCGACCCATTGAGCTGAATTCAAAAACTATTAAAAAGGGGTTTTTGCTTAGATAAGGGCTATTTTAGGCGTGAATTTATTGGAGAAGAGTGTGGGTTGGGTACCAAAGCTTAGGGAAACATATAAGAGGGGTTTGTATTGGTTTTAAGTGGATATATAGGGAAGAACAATCTTACGAAGCACCAATGGTCTTCCCACCCCTTTCTTAGGGCACCCTTTAAGGAAAGAACTCATTTGATTGGTTCCTATAAGAGATAAAGCATAATTAATTGATAAATTTTAAAAATATTTTGCATATACACTACCTACTCTCTCATTCAAGTACTCACTCTTCAATGTAGATTGACAAATCTGTAAGTAGTCCTGAGGAATGGGGAACACATTGTGGGAAGGTAGGTCCATTTTAATTTTCATTAATATCACCTTCATGAGATGTTATCTATACTTCACTAGATAACCCATATATGTGTGGATTGGTAAATTTTATGAAGTGCTTAGTGTCAAAAGTCTTATTGTTTTTCCAAATTTATTTGAGTGTCTTATTTCTAATAAAGATTATTTACCTTGACACCGCTTGCATTTTCCCCACCAACCATTTCATATTTACCCTTGATAGGCAAGTGTGTTTCTAAATATTTTTTAAAACTTCTATATTCATTATTATTCATCCCTTGTTAGACATGCTCATAATATGTTTGTTTTAAATTATCTATAATTAGAATATAAGATGTATCTTGGAACAACTATGAGTTACTTCCTTACACAATTGCTTTATCCTTTGTTATACTTAAGATTTCAAGTTTGCTTTTCACTTTTTTTGTGAACTATTTCATTCCATTTTTATATTCAATTTTTGAATTTTTGAGTGAGTTTGGATTTTTACTTCTCTTTAATCAATGTTGTTTACATATTTTTTTCTTTTTCCATCTTTGTTTTATTATGGTTTGTTACTTTTTTTACATTGATGTTGGAATTATTATTATACTTTCATGTATCCTTGGTTTGATTTGATTTATTAATTTTATTACCCAAGGTACATTGGTTGGGTTTGTTGGTCATTTAGTAGCCTTTGATTTTTTTACCTTATTTAATCTCATTCTATATACTCTCATTGGTATTTTGGTTCTAACCTAGCATTGGTCATGCCTTCTTACCAATTTTACAAGTGACTTATCTAGTTATTTAAAGTTCATCTATTTTGACTTCCATACATTTTTTTGTTTTTTATTTTTAGCCATGTATCCTTAGGGTTTTTTCAAATAATATAAATTTACCCCCAAAGATAAATATTATAAATACAATAGAAAACCATTCATATATAAGGTAAGTCAACATATCTATATCATACTTTTAATCATTTCAAAAAAAATTGTACTATCACTATCAATTATTTACTTTTATTTTACCTTTTTTACTATGATTTATAGCTCAACATTATGTATATGCATCCAACTAAGTAATTTATCATGACATTTAAATGTGATAAAAATGGATTGACCCTAAGGTGGAATTTGATTTTGTAAAATATTTATTTGCTAGGAAAATGATGTATTTATGAGATCAAGTTTGTATTGACCTTCGATATTGACCAAATCTAGTGGAACCAACCTATATATAGAAGGAGTGAACTAAAAGTCTAGAGATGTATTGGCATGGTATTTAGAAAATTTAAAATAAATAATGAAATAGTTATAGGTGTATAACATCAAAATGAAAGGGTCAAATCATAAGATAGAATGTAAGTGTGGGATAACCATTCTTAGCCAAATTATATTTATGGTCTTTCTATGAACATATAAGCATCAAGGATGAAGATATCCCCAATAGTAATTTTTGTACTCATGATAAGCATTATGAATCTATGGACATTCCATTTGGTATTTTCAGTAGCATTTATTAGATTGCCCCATTAGGACATGTTATTATTGTATAATATAGGTTGAAATGGGACTCATAATATGTCAAAGTGATCATAGTTATATACTTGTTTATTAGGTGATAGTTTGAACTATAATACTTATTCCTTTCACCACATTATTAATAAAAATGACTAAATAATTTACTATGCATAGATTACGATAGCTATAGGGAATCATGTAGAGATTAAAAAAAAAAAAAAACTCAATAAATCTTAATCATAGAAAATTATGATTAGTTCAATGGAAAGGATACATTAGTCTATGAAAGGAACATAAATGTAACATAAAATTACTAGAATAAATAATATATAATACTTGTGTTAACTTATAAGGAATTTTGAGAGATAACATATCATTTTAATATTTTTTACATATATAGATTTTCATTAAATTAAATTATTTGTCTCTTTTTTTTACTCTTATCTTCAGTAAAAGGTTAATATTTAACTTTATTTTTGGCTATTTGATTTGATTTTAATGGTTAAAATATACTAAATTAAAAAATATATCTACATTTACCACACATAAAATGTATGAGTAATTAATTTTAAAATATCATTTGTAATATATTATTGACACTTTCCTATACTTAAATAGTTGTTCCATGTTGAGACAAACATTGTTGAAATTGTTTGGTTTCTTAAAAACTAGTGTGTGTATACTATGCAGTCAACCCAAAATTTTCCACATCTAGTTTGAAAAGAATATTTGGTCTATTTCACCTTATTTTTAATTTAGTATATGTAAAGTGGTGTAAAAATTTAAATATTTATATTTCACACATATTACATTAAAAATTACATAAAATTAAATGCTACCCATGATTTACTATACATGGTAAAAGTTGAAAGAATAAAGAATCTAAGGGAAAATAAATAATTAACTTGATATGAGTCCACTATAGTTTTTGTATCTTGTCAAAGGTGGTAAAGTTACCTCTTCAATAACTTTGTGTTTGTTTGAATCAATAAAATACTATAAAAACCATATAGGATTTATATAACATTCTCCAAATGCAAGTGGAATTCCAAAGTCCTCTACTTTTGATAGATTTATTTGAGGTGACTTGAACAATTGGTTTTCTCTTAAGTATGTGCCTTTGTAATATACATACATATATATAAATATAACTAGACACACACACACACACACACACACACACACACACACACACACACACACACACACACACACACACACACACACACACACACACACACACACACACACACACACACACACACACACACACACACACACACACACACACACAACACACACCACACACACACACACACACACACACACACACACACACACACACACACACACACACATGCACACACACACACACACACACACACACACACACACACACACACACACACACACACACACACACACACACACACACACACACACACACACACACACACACACACACACACACACGCATGCGCGCGCGCACACACACACACACACATGTATGTATGTATGTATATAATCACCTTTAAACCAACATAGATCAATATGTTATCTCTCTCCTTTTTTAAAACCCAATTTTTTTTAATTTTGATCAAGAAGACCTAAAAAATGGTTAGTGCATTGGGTTGGACTGACCTCAACCAATCCCTATCGACTAAGTATTTCCTACATTGATTATACTATGAAGAGGTATAAATCCACATGTAGTTGTCCATTTAAAGTGAGTGTGTTAAAATATAGTGTGGATGTAAATATAACTATTATTTTTCCTAATCCCTACTTTGATACTTTCACATACAATAAATATTTACCTTTATAAACTTTTGAATTTGTTATTAACAATGAAATATGATAAGTGTTAACTTATTATGCAATTTATTAAAAATTAAATATTTACATAAAATGCCTTGAAGGGTATTTGTATAAAAAGATTTATCTAATTTGAATTGGCTAACTAGTGGTGCACAAAATATAATCCAAGAATAACCAAATGTGTATAATAAATGGTAAAAAATGAAAAGTCCCCAATTTGTTTTTTGGGAAAGGTCTCTAGGATTTTTATAGAATTTATGGAAACCTATCTTAGAGGAATCCAATTGGAAATTACATATTCATAAAAATACAATAAAAATTGAATATATGTAACACATGTGACAAAATAAATAATTTTGGAAAGATTAAAAAATAGACACCTAAATCTGGTCATTGGTACTTGACATTAGTAATTATTGACACATATTAAACCACTTTAATTATACCTAAATAAATTAGTCTTATTTTCCATTCATATAAGAAAATTATATTTACGTGTTTGATCATCTATTCTTGATCACTAATACATAATAAATTTTCAAATTCAATGCTCAAAATGTCTTATATACCATCTATAAGATTCTTGTAAAATTAGGACACATGTCCTTGATTCTATAATATATGTTCAATATAGGTGAATAGGTCCATTATTATGGGACTTTCCACATAGATTGGCCTTGTCCTTGTGACATTTAATGGATAGTTTCCAAATTAAATATATTCAATTTGGTAATCACACATGTTTTTTATGGTCAATTAAAGGGTTATTATCAAAAGTTTTCACTATACAAGAAAATCAAAACCTCATTTCAAATGGAGTTGATCTATATCTATAATATATATTTTACACTACTACACATTGGTAAAAGCTTCCCTATTGTTACAAAATCTAATATCAATCACTAAAATTAGTATAAAATCAAGTTTTAAGAATTTAAAATCAATTTAAAAGATAATTTTGACAATTATCATAGAAAAAATTAAAGATTCATACATATATTCAAGGAACACAATTTCACAATTAATCTATGTGGGATAAATATGTGTAGATTTATTCCTTCCTCATTTTTTTTGGATACATAGTCAATGATTAACATTCAAGAGGGTTTCTTGGGGTCAAATAAACCCATTAAAATCCCATTTCTTTAGGTTTCTATCTCTCACAAGTATCCTTTGGCGTTCCAAGGAAAAAAGAAGGAAAATAATGACTTATATGTGGTAATATCAGGATCATAATATTTCATCCCTATTAGTAGACACTTTCAAAAGGATTACTTACAATTTCATTGCACTCAACATGGAAAATTCTATAGTTGATATATGAGATTAACCTACACTACTATTGAGGGAGCACCAAACTATCCAAGAATACTCATAGATTTTATTTCTCATTTTAAGCTTTCATAGTCAAATATTTCCCTATTTATCACTATTAAATATTAGATACATTAACCCATCAATAATAAAACCTAAGTATCTTGTTTTTGGTTCTAGCTATTATTTTTATCATATTCTACTTGTAAATTTCAATGTCAATCAATCAGTGAATTTTGATTTATATTAAAATTAACTCTTAAATGTCATCTATTACAATATGAATATATATATCAAATTTATGCTTATTAATCAACATTTATTTTAAAATAAATAAAAAAAGTAAAGCATAATAAAGAACTTGTATACTTTTCAAGCATTTTTTTGGTTATAGGGTTTTAGATAAATTCATGATTCACATACACTAGAGATAAATTTGATCATCCTATTTTATTTTATCGAGTGTTGATATAAGATTTGTCATTCAGCTAGGGGGATTAGATCAACTTATTTATTTCCATGCATAAATATATTTGATTGATTTGTATTTTATTTTTCTTCTTTTGTTTTTTTTTATAAATGTGTTTTGATTGTTGAAAAACTCATAGGATTTATCGTTATGTAAAAATTAGTATTTAGTGGTACGAGGGGTACCAATCTAATATTAAATCCGTTAGAAAACATTATATAAAAAATTTAGTTTCCATTTATCTCAAAATATATTAAAAACCAATACAATTGTTATTTTTAGCCATAGGAAACATTTCAATTGTTTATCTTTATAGTGCACTGGTAAGTGGTTAGACTCAAGAAGTTACTCTTAAAATACCCTAAAAATAGAATAGTGTGGCTACATGATGGTGGAATATATCGTATTTAGTTACATTTGGGTCTTGTTTTATATTCACAATTATGATAAATATGTTTGAGAGCCTACAAATCAAACATACATTATCTAGTTACACCTCTAGTACCATTTGAAAATTAACATTTTTAAATCAAATATTGATAGAATGTTAATGAGATTTAATTATATCTCTTTAATTTTTGAATTTTTATTTTGATTCACTATCTATCTAAATTATTAAAATTCAAATATTATAAAAATAATATAATTAATAATGTATAATATCAAGCCTTCTTGGCTTTATATTATTGTAATATGCAATATAAGTTACTGGTTATCACCACTATATACCAAAAGGGATGCATTACTCATTTTGTTACTCTTGCTTTTATTATTTCTCTAGGGTTTATATTATATTATATTATTCATGCTATAAATAGTAGACAAGGGTATATACAACATCCACCAAGATATAGAGAAGGTGGCAAACATGTTCCTCCTCAACCCCCTCTACCTTCCATAAGGTATGCCTTTCAAATTGAAGCATATGATATCATTTATCAATTATATAATACTCATGCTAAGATTAAATTACATAATTTCCTCCAAATAATGCCTATCATTTAAAAATAAATAAATTATGAAGTATTATAATATTAATTTTACTTAGTAACTTAAAACCACCTTATGTTACTTATATTATTAATACTTTACAAAGGATGAAGGAAAAAATATATTTAGAAAATGTGGAATTACCTCAAAATAATATCATAGATAAACAACTACCCTTATATATTAATGTTTATGTGCAAAAAAAAAAAACCAAAATGATTCTTATAGATAATGAGTCAAGATTAAATATTTTTCATATCTTAAATTTAATTGGTGTAAAGACAAAATATTTCTTACTCGATTATGAAAATTTGAGGATTAAATAAAATATCAATAATATTACCCATAATAATCAAATTGAATATAATTTTGGGCCCTTATATGATAGCTAAAATATTTTAGGTCATGTTTAATTACATTAATTATAATAATATCTTAAGATGAACATGTATACATCAGATGAATGCAACTCCTTATAATCTACATGCATGTTTAAAGTTTAGTCATGAAAGACACACACACACACACACACACACACACACACACACACACACACACACACACATGTGCATGTGTGCACGCATGCATGCATGCACACACACCTGAGAGGATCAAATGAACATGTATACATGAGATGAATGTAACTAAGTATACTCTACATACATGTTTAAATTTTAGTCATGAAACATACACACACACATAAACACACACACACACACACACACACACACACACACACACACACACACACACACACACACACACACACACACACACACACACACACACACACACACACACACACACACACACACACACACACACACACACACACACACACACACACACACACACACACACACACACACACAAAAAAAAAAAAACAAAAACAAAAAATGCACATACATGCGCGCATGCATGAATGCACACACACCTAAGAGGATCAAATGAAAATGTATACATGAGAGGAATGTAACTACTTATAATCTAGATACATGTTTAAATTTTAGTCATGAAACACACACACACACACACACACACACACACACACACATGTGCGTGCATGCACACACACCTGAGAGGATCAGATGAACATGTATACATGAGATGAATGTAACTAGGTATACTCTACATACATGTTTAAATTTTAGTCATGAAACACACACACACACACACACACACACACACAAACACACACACACACACACACACACACACACACACACACACACACACACACACACACACACACACACACAAATGCATGTACATGTGTACATGCATGAATATACACACACCTAAGAGGATCAGATGAAAATGTATACATGAGAGGAATGTAACTACTTATACTCTGGATACATGTTTAAATTTTAGTCATGAAACACACACACACACACACACACCCACACACACACACACACACACACACACACACACACACACACACACACACACACACACACACACACACACACACACACACACACACACATGCATGAATGCACACACACCTAAGAGGATCAAATGAAAATTTATACATGAGATGAATGTAACACTTATACTCTAGATACATGTTTAAATTTTAGTCATGAAACACACACACACACCTAAGAGAATCCTTCCTAAAAAATTTAGTAGATAATTGCAAATACATGACATAAACTATGAAAATTAGCTATATATTAACTCAAATAAGTAGAACTAAATTATAATGGTTTAATTGTAGAATCACTAGCCTCTTTATGGGGGAAAATGCCATTGAGCAAGCTCAATACAATAAATTCATAGATGTCTTCATTGGCCTCAACACTTACTTATATACTAAGTAAAATCTAAGAAACTAATACTTCCCATGAATTTGGGATAAAATAAAATGCTCACAGGATGACTTACAAAGCATATATATCCATAACTGTTATACTAAAAAAGTAAATATAAAGGATAACACAAGTTATTAACAACCCCTCCCTATTAGAAAAATCTTTGTCCTCAAAGCTTTAGATGTGGGAATTGGTGTTTAATCTAAAATAGTGGTTCCCATATGGCATCATATGGTTTCATTCTATGACACTAAATTAAAACCTCTATGATGGAGCAGGATCAATGTTGGTGTGTGAAACTATCTAGGATTACCTTTAGCTCAAGAAGGATGGCTCCTTCATTATCTATCTCTAGTAAAATAGTTTACACTCTGATGTTTGTGATAAGATTTTTTTTAGACAAGAGACATGAAATACTCAGTGAACTCAGGAAGAATGTGGGAGCTCTAACTTATAATCAACTAACAAAATATTTTGGTGAACCTTATAGGGCCTATAAAACTTGGGATCTATCTTATGATTCCCTTTGAGTTTTAAGGAGGATTGATTGTATGGTTGTAGGTGAATAAAAACCATATCACCTACTTGAAAAGTGTGCTCAGAATGATGCTGATTAGTCTATTGTTTCATGTGATTTTATGTCATATGAATATGATCCTATAAGGTTCTAAATATTTGATTCTAGTTTTATATATTCATGTTAACCACTTAAACTAATGAACTACTAGGGGTATAAGAAAGAAGCACTGATGGTGCTTGACCATAGACTTCTTCATATGGAGTCATTTTATTTAGTGTGTTGTAGGAGGTATATACCACCATTTGGTAAGGGGGAACCACTTTACCCACTGATGTTTTTTTTTGAGGTGAAGAATCAAAGAAAAGTTTCCAAGAATTTGTTCATAATTTCAATCTAGCCATCCATTTATGGATGATACCCAAAACTCATCTTTAGTTGGGTGCCAGTGCATCTAAATAGTTATATCCAAAAATGGATGGTGAAGGTTACATCATGATCTGAGATAATGGATGAGGGAATTCCATGAAGATGGAAAATCTACTTCAAAAATATTTGTGTGATTGTGGAGGTAGTATAGGGATGGATGATGGCATAAAAATGACTCTATTTGGAGAGGTGATCAACCATAACTAATATCACTATTTTCCCTCCAAATTTAGGCAGCACGTGAATGAAATCTATAGAAATGTCTATACAAATCGTAGTAGGGATGGGTAATGTTTTAAGAAACTTAGGGATTAGTGTGGTTTCACCCTTGTTGCATTGGAAGGTATCACATTCAGCCATCATCTATTGAATTTCCTTTTTCATTACCTTTAAAAAGAAGTTACATCATGCCTACTCATAATTTTTTAGAAACCCTAAGTTCCATAGCATGGAGTTCATAGAATAGATCCTACTAAAGATCTATGCTCTCAAGAAGCACCATCCTAATAATAATGCATTATAGTAGAGGGGTTAGTGGTGAACTATTAAATGATTTGAGATAATGAGGAGTCATTGGCATACCCTTGTTTTACAGTGTCTAACTAATTTGGAATAGGCATATAAATTATTAAAAGGGAATCTTGGTCTACAAATTTGTGAGACAAAGCATCAACCATAATATTATCCTTACCCTTCTTATAAGTAATATCATAGTCATAACCCATGAATTTGCTAAGCTATTTATATTGTGATGGGGTGGAGACCCATTATTCAAAGAAGTATTTTAGACTCTGGTGATTATTTTTGATGCAAAAATGATTACCTAGTAGGTATGGCCACCACTTTTGTACTACATGCAAAATGACCATCATTTCCTTCTCATAAGTAGAGATTACTAAATTCTTTCCATAAAGAGATTTTCTTGTGAACACAATGAGGAATCCTTCTTGGAGGAGAAAAACACCAAGTCCATTACTATAAGCATCACTCTTTATAGTGAAGGTCTTAGCAAAATTTATCATAGCTATAATAGGTTTAGTACACATAGCTTATTTGAATTTTTCAAATGCACACTCAGTAGCGTGTATCTATGTAAAAGAATATTTTTTCAACATAGCTATCAGTGGAGCTACAATATTCCTATAAACCTTGACAAACTTGTAATAATATCTAGTCATCCCCGAAAAACTAAGAAGGATCTTGAGTGTCTGAGGATGAGGCTAATTTATCATGGTAGTTATTTTTTGAAGATCCACCTAAACCCCTTTGGCTGAAATAATACACCCAAGATAATCCACTTTATCCTATCTAAAAGTACATTTGGATTATTTTTCAAAAAGATGATGGTCAAAGATAAGTTGTAGTGTGAGCTCTAGATGTTGGAGATGCTCAGACCATGTTTTACTATAGATAAGGATGTCATCAAAGAAGACCAAAATGAATTTCTATATATAGGGATGGAATATTTAATTCATCAATTCATGGAATGTTAAAGGAGTATTAGTGAGGCCAAAGGGTATGACAAAAATCTTATAATGGCTATCATGCATGCAAAACTCTATCTTAATGATATCATTCTCATGAATCTAGATCTAGTGATATCCAGAGTAGACATCCAGCTTAGAGAAAAAATGTGCACATTGAAGATCATCAAAAAGCTCATCAATAATATGGATCTAGAACTTATCCTTGATTTTGATGTGATTAAGTACACAAAATTCAATGTAGAGGTGTCATGACCCATTTTTTTGAACAAGAAAAATTGGGGAAGAATATGGGTTGGTATTAAGGCAAACAATGCCTTACTTCAGTAAGTCTAAAATGACATCTCAATCTCAATATTTTACTAAAATTGGTAGTGGTAGGGCTAGATGTTGGGAGGAATGCTTCCAACAAGGATATAAATATGGTGGTGCTTTGGTTATGAAGGTGGAAATCCCATAGGTTTGGTAAATACACTAGTATATCTATATAGAATGATTTTTAGATCAGAAGGAGGAGTGGAGATCATTGATAGTTATATTTGAGTAGAATATAGCTTGGTAATGAAACCATTTCAATTATTCTTAAGAATATATTCCATGTCATGTGAAATGATGTTGCTAATATACCTTGGTTGTAATCTTTTCAATGTGTGTTTTTTCCCATTATCTAAAAATTGCATCCAAAGTTTAGCAAAATACCATAAGATGGGTCCAAGTGTGCATAACCATTGGACTCCCAAAACAACATCACATCCACCTAAGGGAAAGGTAAATATATTAGAGTGAAAGTTATAATCTCCAATAGAGATATGCACATTATAACACTTCCTTTTGCAAGGTAATGTATCACCATTGGCAATCATGACTTCAAACTTAGAGGAAGGATAGAGAAAATAATCAGCCTATTTGGCAACTTGAGGGTCAATGAAGTTATGAGCTCTATCATAATCAATGAGTATTATGAGTGAGAACTTCTTGAAGTAACCCCTGGCTCACATCATTTATAGAGTGGTGACTCTTTCTAAGGCATGGAGAGAGTTATTTAGTTGGTATTATTGAGAAGTAGGTTCCATAATCAATTGAGCTTCTTATAGATCATTTATTATATACTAAACATCTTCACAATATTTATTTTTAGGTGGAGAGTCCACATATAATAGAGGGAGCTTTTACTTGACACATTGATGTCATCGAGTGAGTTTGTCATCACAATTATAACATAGTCTTTTTTCTCTATAGGCTTACATTTCTACTTCAATAAAATTCTTGATAAGAGTGGTTCTAGGGGTTGGCATTATTTGATATTATTGTGGAGTTATATCTATGAGTGGAGAAAAATTAGATTTGAATCATTGTTAAGCTGTAATCTTGTCCTTTGAAAACTTAGCCAAACTTAGAGATTCCATCATCATGTTTGGAAATAAAATTTTGACCTTATATCAAATTACATCCTTCAATACACTAACAAAGAAACTCCTAAATAATTTATCAGATAATCCCTCTATTTGATTGGCTAGTTTTTCAAATTCTATTTAATATTCTCTCACACTTCCTATTTGGCAAGGTTTAGTGAGTGCTCTTATGAAGTCATCAAAGGCACTGGGGCCAAACCATTGTAAAATGAGGGTGAAAAACTCAATCCATCTTAGTGCATCATGAGCCTTGGAATAACAATGATACCATTGAATGGATTCAAGTTCCAAGTGAAATGATGTAAGTGGAACCTAGTTGGTATCAAAATTACTATGCAGATTAAAATATTGTTTTGCCCGATAGATCCATCTAGTTGGGTCTGCACCATGGAATCAAGGAAATCAAAGCTTTAACAGAATAAAATTACTGGAAGAATAAAATTTAGCGTTAAAAGAGGACTCTATATGTCTCTTATTGTTCAAGGTGGTATGTTGAAGACTGAGGGCAAGAATTTTTTCATCAAGATCTTTGATGCGTCTTGAGGGCAAAAATTTCATCTTCCATGTTTTTTACACCTGTTTGGGTTATTATCATGACCCAAATATGATATTTTTTTGGTAGTGGGTAGAAAAACTAGTTCTAAGACATGTTTATTAAGGGAAGTTTGTGATTTGGGCAAAATCGGAAGGGGTAAAGGTACTTTTACTAATTTTTTTGCATAGTGGGAGTATGATTTATGAAGGTGAGGATAATTTTAGGAGTGAAATTGGAAAAACTAAAAAAAGTATAAAAGATGGACAAAGGAGCAGAAAGGGAGATGAACACTATGAAATGTTTTTGGGGTAAATGGATAAAAACAAAAGAAGTTATAGCAAAACCAAAAAAATGGAACATTGAGATTTGTGAGAATTAGGAGTGGAATCAAGATATGAGACCTCAAGGAAGAAAACATGGAAAATAGAATTTCAGGTGTCTAGATAAAGTTTGAGGATCAATGGGGATACAGATGGAGATATATGGCGAAAGAAGGAAAAATAAATTACTCTTCCTAGATTCTATTTTCTATTTTTTTGTCTAGTTGTAAGTCCTTTGAGAGATATTTGATACTATGTGGATATTTTTATAAAATTGATAGGATGAATATTTTCTGGTTTCTAGTTTTTGTCAAATGTCTAGCTATAAGTCCTCTAACAGTCTTTAGATACTCTATTGCTAATTGATTTTTTTGATAGTCTACTAGAAATATTTTGAAACTGATAGAAATGGGTCCCAAGTTTTAATGGATGCCTAAGGGTTTAAAGATACCTCTCTAGCCACCAATGTCATCTGAGTGAGTATTACTCTCTAGAAAAATTTTAGCCATAGGTTTACCTCTAAATGGCAGCTCTTTGTTTTCCTTATGGATGGGAACCAATCAATTAGGATGGGGCCATTACCCATTTTGTTGGTAGGTCATCTTAATGGGCTAGCTAATTTGGGGTTCTTTTGTTACTCTTCAAAATGGGTTTTAGGGATTTCACCCAAGCACTTCACATAATTATGTGTACAAGTTTTCAACTTGGTCTGGAATAAATTATTATGATATAAAAAAATACTTAAATGAATTATGTAGTAAAACAAAAAAAATCTTTTAAAAAAAATTAGCCTTGGAAAGTGATTTGATACTAGATGAAAGGATCTTTCCTAAACAAGTTAGTAGATAATTAAAAATACACACTATGAAAATTAGCAATATATTAACTCAAATAAATATAAGTAAATTATAATAGCTGAATTACAGAATCAATGGCCTCTTCAAGACATCCTTTGAGAAAGATCAATATAATAAATTTGTATATGCCTTCATTGGCCTCAACGCTTATATATTAATTCTAATCTAAGAAACTACTACTTCCCATGAATGTGGGATAAAATAAAATGCTCACAGGATGACTTACAAAGCATATGCATCCATAACAACTATTATACTAAAAAATTAAAGAGAAAGGACAACACAGGTTCCTAACAATACCCTTTGGATCAAGAACTATTTAAGTAGTATTAATTAACCTAATGTGAGGACCATTACATTCATCAGATACAATCATGTGAAAAATATTGAAAACCAATAGAGCTAATAATTAAGTCCTCTACACTAGTGGAGTCATCATGAATGGAATATCTCCAATATGGTTTTGGCATTAAATATCTACAAATAATGTGATATTTAGGAAAAACAATGCATTATTAACTCCATTAAAGTATTTATTCATAAAGGATAATAAGGTCTTGGTTACATAAACTAATTATAAAATCCAAAAATTGAAAATCAACACCAACTACTATTTATACACATTTCCTCAAACCAAATCCCAAGCTAACACAAGAAGTTTTTATCACATTGGTATTACAATTGGAATATCATGAGATGATCAACTATAAAACTTCCCAAAATATTTGGAAATTAAATATATTTTAAAATGATGAATCACTCTTAAAATACCTCAAAACATATAAATAAATTTCTTTTTTTATCTTAAATATAAGTTTCCTTATTCAATTAATGCCAAACCATACTTTGGAAAAACTGAAGACACTAATATTAAAATAAGAGTAGATGGTATAAATACCATTCCTATAACATCATATATGGAATAAACTTCAACTCTAATTAATGAAGAGATAGTAGTATTAATATGAAATTGATAAATATCCATGGTTAGTACCTCTCACATCCATGTTAAATAATTATGAAGATAAATATCTTTGAAAATTATTACATGATTATATATAAATATTTTCTTTGTATTACAAAGGTATGCCTAGAATCAAGTTATTATTATAATACATAAGATAGTACTATACTTAGAAGAAAATCTAATTACGCTAAAAATTATAAAGATACGTCCAAAGGTAGCCTTGTTAGTAAAAAAAGAGATTCAAAATATTTTGGATTCTAGTTATATTAAAGATGTTAGTTATATTGATTGGGTTTCTTATCTATTACCATTTACAAATCCCAATCAAGATACTTAATGTTACTTAGACTCTTGGGATTTAAATAAGGCATGCCCCAAATATGATTTTCCATTACCAAATATTGATATGATTTTGGAATCTAGTTTTTTCTATGAAATGTTATCATTTAAGAATTATTTTACTTGGTACATTCAAATAAATAATAATCACGCATATTGATAAAAAAAACATTTATCACATCATGGGGAACATTATATTATGTATTAGTGTACTTCAGACTAAAGATTTTAGGGGCCACCTATCAGATAATTATGAAACACATATTTCATGACTATATAGAAAATATTATATAAGATTATGTGGATGTCTTACTTGTGAAATCAAAACATTGACAAAATCATGTTATATATGTAAAAAAAAAATTTGATAGACTATCAAAATCCAATGTGTGTCTAAATCCATAAAAATGTGTGTTTAGAGTTACAATAATGAAAATAATATGTTATATCATATCTCAAAAAGGAATTTAAGTAGAAAAAAATATTAAATCTATCATATATATGCCTCCTCAAAAAAGGTTATTCATGTAGATACTAAATCTAAACTATATAGTACATCAGTCTTGTATACTTAGAAAGTAATTCTCATGGTTGTACCCTTCAATCCCTAGAATGTCTGGATACCAAAAGGCTCACATCTAGTATCTCTTATGCTTATTATGTATTTATTAGTATGACCATGTGTTATTATAATGACTAGGCCTTTTTAACTATGCAAAATGCTATTAAACCTAATTATTATCTCCTCTACAAATTTTGGATCTATACTAGGTTTTTAGATTCCCAGATACTTGCATCCTAGCTAGATGCCTATGTTGATGCAAGTGCTCAGTGTCAAATTAATTGTACAATGTCTTAAGGTAATGAATTTTTTAATTTTAACATGTCATTATGTTTGTCCTACATCCTTTAACATGAGATATTTCCATAAAGGATTGGTATTTATGGATGATCAATACTCATTCATACCTCACCTCACAAATTCATAATTATGACAAAGAAACCTACCAAAATCATTTAATCAAGAATTCAAGTGAGAAAATATTCACTATTATTTCATCTTTAAATACCAATCATGGGAACAATCCATCTATATTTATTAAGTATTAAAGGAGAAACCCATGAATCTTATCTACCGAGTTATAAGATATGTCACTATAAGTGTTTTCCTTCCACATATTATAGCCTTATGGACACACAATCCAACACATTATGGGAGAAATACATTAGTTTGAGGCCCTATTTATAGTAGTGGATATGTATGAAACACCCATTAACATAGGGGGCTTTGTGGTTATCTAGACACCATGATCCCACTAAACTAATTTTTACCACAATGATTATGAAGATGTAGAAATAGAGTTTGATTATTTGACAAGAAGATAAAAAATATAAGTGAGATATGAATACACCAAATTAAGGGAGATTTAAAACCCTTAAAGTTATAGGTGGCCAAATATATATCAAATCAATGTTTTGTATTAGACACTTGCATCCAATTTACATAGGTGAATCAATGAAACTATTTAGATATGATGCAAACATATGAGGCTATAGAGTGAAAATTTAATGAATCTAATGGCTTACCCTAAATATATATCCAATATAATTCTGTGATGATGGATATTAAATATACATGCACATAATAAATTAGCTAAGTAATCTTGTTTTCCATTTATTTTAATACTAATTAGTAGTTATACCTACTATTTTTTATCATATCCCAACATTTAAATTCAAAATATTATTTATCTGAGTTTGTACTTAATATCACCCTTGTGATATTCATTTAAATATTCTTAAATATATAATATGTTGATCCAAATCAGTTTAAGGTTAAACATTTTGTGAACGTGACCTATGTGAATGCAAAATAAAATCATATTCATAGGGTTTTTAGTCATTTAAGGTCTTAGTTTATTGTACTTTATTTTAAAATTTTAAAATTTTAATTTATAAGCAAGAAAAATTATAATAAAAAGAGTCATTTTAAAATGGAATATAAACAATCATTAGTCACTTATCTTAATATGAACAAGAGTTTAATGGATACATGTTGCTATGCTAGAAGAGATGAAATCAATAAACATGCTAAGGCTAAGCCATACTCACCAAGTGATGGTGAATCCTTAGGTGGTACTATAAATGATTCCTTATCGATCAACCTCAAAAAATATAGTGGGGAATGGATTATGTCTTCCAACATTCATTCCTTGAAACTACTATTACTACAACTACATGGGAAAAATTAATACTTCAACCCAATTACTGGTTTAAATGCTTTTATCCACACAAACTATGGGTACACCTCCTTTGGTGACTTCTTAAACTTCAAACCTTAATGACAAAGATGTGAAAAATATTTTCTAAACTATAAATGTTTTTCAATCCAAGGTTACAAATATTGAACAAATTTTAATGAAATCACCTTATGTTATTGAATCACAAGAAGTGTTGCATAAATCCCTTGTACTTGATATATATTTTCACTTCTTTTCAAATGGATTTTTTGCACATACATTCACATTTTATGATATAAAGGGTGATCTTGAACAACATATTTGATATTTATATGTGGCATTCATTTATTTTTCCTAAAATGAGAAGATTTTGACTAAACTATGTCCACAAAGCCTTAGAGACTATTCTCTAAGGTGGTTCAATGAATTACCAATCCAATTAGTAAAAGCATTCAAACCCATTGCAGTTCAAGTTTTGGCACACTTATCTATCAATATTACTATAAAGGTATTATATGCCAAAATTAAAAATATATAATAAGGAACCAATGAACCTATCAATGAATATGTCTTAAAATATAAGATAATTCTAGCTAAAATGAATGATACCATGGTAGATAAATAACTTCAAGACATGTTTAAAAAAAACTTGCTTTCCCTATTACACAATTCCATTATATCCAAAAAGCTCAAATCATTTGATGACTTATGCCATTTTTTCATGACCATGAAACAAAATTTATCTCAATAAACAAAAATAGTTATATAGAAAACACACTGACTACATCAAATACCACATTTACTATCAAACCAAGTTATAAGGTGAAACCCATAAAACTGAAAAGGGAGATAAATACCACAAAAAAGTGATGTCACAACAACCTAATCTAGTTTTTTAATCTAATGTATAATGGATATAATTCATGAACATACCTAAGTCTATAGCTTTATTACCTCCAAAGCTTATGGAGTGTCACCCAATATCTCTCCCTCATTCTATAGAGGTTGACATGAGTCAGCCTATACCCAAAGGATATGGTTAAAATTATTATTTTGACTATCACCAAGGATCTCAACATTCTACAAACTAATTTTTTTAATCTTATATCATAAGATCCAAGACCTTATCGATGACAAGAAAACCACATTTGATGATACTCTAAAATAATTAGGTTCACAACCTAGTGATCACAAGAAACATAAAATATTTAAAAATCCTTTAGAGTACCATTCTAAGAATGTTTCATAAGTTTAAATGTAGTATAATACACATCCTCCTCCATAACATTATGGGCACAAATTAGATGGGATTGTTGGTAATTATACACAACATACACTTCATATGGTTTAAATATCTTCTATTACTTTTGATGATAATGAGATTATAGATGATGAATCAAATCTTCAATCCTTATTCATTCGAGAATTCCTTGACTACCAACATATACACAATGTTATGATTGATAATGGTGCAAGAAATAATGTTTTAAACATGATATTACTTATGTATTAGGGTTTTATGCATGATGATTTACATCTTTTGACTAAATTAGTTAGAACATTTGATGGGACCATAGAATAGGTTCCTAGCGTTATTGACTTACCTTTATAGGTGGGTCCATCAAATGTGGTTACTACCTTTTCCATAATACCTTATATGGTTATATTTGATATGCCATTTGGATGAGCTTAGATATATACACTTCATGAAATACCTTATACAATGCATGGGTGTGTTAAATATATTCATGTCAATGGGGAAATTATAGATTTTAAAATTCAGTATGAGCATTCACTAAAACAAAATAAATTTATACCTAGATAGTTAGTTATCAAACCTACTAAGGTTGATCTTCCAAAAAATGGTTATAAATAATCAATCCCCTTTCCTTTATGGCTAACACTTGAGATACCATTACATCATAGACAAATAATGTATTATATGGAATTCTAATCTAGTTCTACATAACATATTTAGTCATCTAAAGAAACCAAAAATGTTCCTATTTTTGATATTCTAAAGAAACCATAAATTTATCAATGGTGGGATCCATGAACCCTCATTCCTTATAATATTCCCTCATAACCATAGAATCTTATTATACACACCTAGAGTATCACAAATCCTACTGTGCCAAATATTACACTTATACATGTTCATTTGCAGTAGCACTAGTTTATTGCACTAGGTTATGAGTGTAAAAATACCTATGAGAATACATTGGATGAGATCACAAGATAATAATTTTCATTCCAAAAACTCAAAAAAACACAATGTTCCATTTGGCAAATCACATAGTTAACAAACCATAGATATAAATTCCATTTTGTTTATCAAGAGGAGTCCATAGAGTCTAATTACATGAGGTTGTTATGGTGATAAGTTTCACTATCCAATTAGATATCATTGGTTGACTCTTTCATAATTTCATGTGATGTCTTTTTGTATAGGACCTTAAATTTATTAAAATTGACCTAAAATTTAATATTCATAAGTCTTGAAGATGTGATAACATTGTGAAATAAGTATGTTGCCTTATATAATTGACTTGAGTTTTTTTTCCTTTAGTCACTTTTGAGAGACCCTATTACATTATCATACCACATGGTGATTGGTCCAATTTTATATAGTATATTTAATATAAGATACACCCCTTGTCTTAAACCACTTAGTGACCTTTATAGGTTTTGATGGTAAAATAAAGAACCATGTTAGATGCTAACACTTGTTCCCACTATACTAAGGCTTTGAGTGATAATCCTTGGATGTCGACTCATGCTATTATAAAAAAAATGATTATTATTATAGACTTTAGTTTTAGTCACAAAGGTCATCTTATTTTTGTTATTATGTGATAATTAAAATATTATGCAACCTTACATTTTTGACTTAGAATTATGTTACCTTATGACTGATTCTATCATCTTTCCTTGTTACATAAATATAATTTTTTGAATTCAAGAATAATATATTTATGAGTTATCTTCTTTAGGGTCATTTTTCTCACAAGTGTCCTGTGATGAGGTCATGTGGTGGTCATCCTAACATAACAAATTTACCTTATATAATTTGGAATCAAATCTCTTACATTAAAATAAAAAACCCTTTAAAACCTACATTATGGATTAATTAAATGTAATCTCATAATATATTGTGGCCATATATTCATGTGATACATTTTTACTATGAAATGGGTTATTTTATATATCGTATAGCTTGTTGAAATGGTTTCCACATGGATAGGGTGGACCTAATGACTTCCTCCCTCAAACATAATGAATGATGATTTTTACATAAGGGAAACCATCTCAAGTATTAGGTGCAAATGAAAACTATATGTTATCATGACACATGCCATGATTAAAGGGTGTAGATACTCAAATTGTATAAAATTCTATTGGTTACTTTTAAAATTATATATGTAGGTAGAACTTATATTACACAAGGTTTTCTAAGGATAGATCAACTATTCATCTTATTTTATTCCACCCTTGGAATTTGATGTTTATTAAGTTTATGTGTAAGAACTAGTTTTTAAACATTATAGGACCTTATATGTGAATACACAACAACCATAGATAAGTATTAGACTGGATTTGATAGGCAGGAGTACCCAAGCAATAAAATAACCTACATATTCAATATAGACATGGTTGCATTCAAATATGAAAGGCCATAATGTGCCCCTATCTACCCCAGTGGGACTGCATCCTAATATATTTAAGGATTAATTTTTTAGTCAAGATACAATTCAAATATCCTCCTAGTTGGATCTACATTAGTGATCTACTTGCATATTTATAACAATGCATATTTTAGTTAAGTTTACAAATTTTATTCCAAGTTACTATTTATAGATCATTTTAGTTGGTATAATTTACTAGATTTTACATTCTAAATTTTTATATTTTGTAATATAACTAATATTCAACTTGTTTAGAGTTTATTACATTTAATTTTAAAATAAAAATAAAATAATTAAATAGTATGGTGGTGAACCTATTAGGAATGGTAAAGGTATTCCAACCCAAGAATCTGAAGTGTTGGAAATAAAACATCATAAGGGAAGTTACAAATATGATATGTAAAAATAAGGTAGTTCATATATTATTTAGAATTGAGGCATAACAAATAATTCTAGTACAAAGGAAAACACTTGCTTATATAGGCAAGGTAAAATACTAAACTAGATAAATTGGTCAATGTGAGATAAATCCTCACATAGGACAAATTCACTAGTAGATAAAATATCTAGCCAATAAAATAGAAAACATGATTAAAAAACATGAAATACATACTCTAACACCTCCCCTCAAGTGAATCTAGGGGCTAACTAAATCCAAAAAAGAAATAGTGGCATGTCCATAGTATGAGTCCTGGTAACAAGGCTTGATAAGGTACTCATGTACAATATGTATCCATGAAATGAAGATGGAATATGTCCTCATGAACACCTCCGAAGGATAAATTTTGAAACCCAAAACATGCCATATAAATCAAGGAAATAAGGTGATGAAAAAGGCTTTATGAAGATGTCTACAGCCTACTATTGAGTCATAATATACTCCAATCTAAGAACACTATCTTGAAAGTGCTTAAGAATAAAGAACATATGTACCTCAATTCACTTAGTCCACTAATGCTAAACTAGGTTGTAATATATATGAATTTCACTCTAGTTGTCACACCAAAGTGTAGTGGATGAATCTTGCATGATGCCAAACTCTATCAACAATTTTCAAAGTCAAAGAACATGTTGACTTGTTGTAACTACTTACCTATACTCAACCTCTATAGATGAAAGTGTAATAGCTTATTGATTCTTGTACAACCAAAAAAAGGTGAAGAACCAAGACAAAAGATGTATATAGAACTGGAATGTCTATCATGAAGAGAACCTACCCAATCTGAATCACTATATCCAACCAAGTAGAACCCCCAGTGTAGTGTAATATAAAATGACTAGTGCCTCTTAGATATCACAAAATCCTCTTAGTAGCCTACTATTGATTGTCATAAGGGTCATATGTAAACCTAGATATAAGCCCAAATACAAATGAAATGTGAGGTTGAGTATGGGTCAAATACATAAGACTCACAACCATCTACCTATACAATGTAGGATCATAAAGTAGAGTAGTACAAGAGGTAGTGAGAATCACTCTAGAGTAAAAAAGAGAAGGACTTGGATTGTAATCAGCCATGCTAAAATGATAAATAAGATCAAGGTTATACTTCTATAGATTCAAATAGATCCTTGTATCTTATTGTGAAATTTGTAAGCCAAAGAAGAAATGTAAAAGACCAATATTTGTCATGTCAAACTATGATAAAAGTGCCTATTGAATAGTCTAAATTTATAATGAGGAGTTGCCTATGAGAAGTAGATCATCAACATAAAATACTAGAATAACAATGTCCTCTCCATTATGTTGAATATAAACTATGGGATTAAAATGGCAATGAATAAAGCCAGTGGAGAGAAGAAATGAATCCATATTCTTATACCAATTACAAGGGGCTTATTTGATACCATAAAGAGGCTTCCTAAGCTGATAAAAAAGAGAAGAATCATGAACAAACCCAATAGGATTTTAAATATAGATTTATTCATGTAAGTTTCCATGCAATGAATCACTCTTAACATCCATCTGATATACTAGAAAAAATTATGATGTAACAAGATAAAGTACAAGGTGAACATAATCCATCTTGGCAACATGTGTAATAGTCTCATAGTAGTTAATACCTTCAACTTGTGAGAATCAATTTACAATAAGATGTGACTTATAGTTGTCAATGGACCCATCATTTACATACATGGTATGGTAAATACATTTGTACCTAACTAACTTTATTCCCTTAGGATGAGTTACCAAATCTCAAGTATGATTCTTCATCGATGAAGAAGACCCATCTCTCATTACATCATCCCACTTTTATATCCCATGAGCTTGTGAAAAAAATTATGGATTTCTAGAGAATGCTTGATACAAAATTATAATACCCATATAATGTGCATGATAGTCAAGTAGGTGGAACATCTTGAATGAAATGTGTTACCTCAAAAACTATAGCACAAGCCCACCTAGGTATAGTGGCAACATTAGTGTGAACAATAACCTCATCCTATAGAACCTCCTCAAGAATCTCCTAAACTTGATCCTCAAAGAATTAATTCTTGAGAGGAGGTGAATCATCAAAAGAAGAAGTAGGCATGGAAGAAGATGAAGAGTCATGAGATGTGAAGTGCTTATCAAATTGTACATGTGTTCAAAAATAAACAGCATGAGTATTAAGATCTAAAAGATGATAAGATCTCATGTCTTTCTAATACCCTATAAAAATCAAAGGTTTGATCTTATTTTCTAATGTTTTCTTTTCTTCTTTAGTAAAAATGCCCAAATAAGGCTCCCAAAGACTCAAAAAAATGAGACTTCAAGATTGGTTCTAGACCAAGCCTCTCCTAAGTCATATGATCTAGTGATCAATGTTGTGTATAGTTCTGAATGTAGTTCACATAATTAACTACCTCTGTCCAATAGATGAGAGATAAATCCCATGAATTCATCATGCATTTAGCCATCTCCTTTAGAGTTTAGTTCTTCCTTTATATTAAGACATTCTACTATGGATTATGTGCAATAGAATGTTGGTGAATAATACCATGGACTATAAAAAAATTATAGAAATCTCGACTAAATTACTCCCCTCATTATCTATACAAATCTTCTTGATGTAACTTGATGACTATATCTTGACCAAAGCCTTAAAGAATTTTAAGTGAGCAAAGACATCACTCTTATAATTGAGGAAATAAACCTAAGTACACTAGATGATGGTTGCATCAATGATGAAAGTGGAACTCAGACCAAGAGATATAAAGGATTCCTTTGTAGAATTCATTTGGTGTGAAGCACAAGAATATAGAACCCAACTATCTGAAATAGGTAATTATGATCTCTCAACAACATTAAGTGCTTTCCCATGATCATGAGATTGAGAAAGAGTGGAGATATATATCTTATTTTTCCTAATGACATACTCTAAGGCTTACATTATTTTGAAATTCATAGAATCTTCATGGCCATTCCTCTCATAATATGAGCAAGATAGATTATAATTATTCTTAGATTTGGAAGATGGTTTCAGTTTAGATGTAGTAGTGTCAAGCTTAGGTGCATTTTGAGGTGGATGACTAGTGTTCTTTTTCTTACCCTTAAATTTTCCTTAAGTCTTAGGATTTGAGGCCACTAATGCTTTTTTAGAGGTATAAGACTCAAGGTGATATAATTTAGATTCCTTCCTAGTAAGTCTCTCACAAAATAAATCTAGATATGGCATTTTGAATTCTATACCTAATACATCCATACTAGAGAAAAAAGTAGAACAAAAGATTTGGAATGGGCCACCCAAATTAGACAAGATCAAGTATACACACTCCATAATTTTTATCTCATCCACTCCCCTTTAACTATGTTAATAAATGCTTAAACATTACAAGGTAGTCTATAATGGAAGCAAAGTCATCTAGATTTAGTAAAGTAAGTTCTACTTTAAGCTGCATTACTCTCAAGTGATCTAATTTTAAAAATAAGTCCTTTAACTTAGTCCAAATTTTGAATGGAGAATCACATCCATCAAAATGAAACAAAAGACTTTCACTCACATATCTCCCAATCAAACCCATATGTTCTTCAAACTAACACTAATTCTATTTTTTTTCAAATTCACTTGTAAACTATGGTTGTGTTTCATTCATTAGGGACTATAATCCTTTGTTCTTTATGATTGTTTCCATTTGAGGTATTCATGTGTGGTAATTACACGTATTCAAAATATCACAATGGTCAACATCATAAGTATAATCCATTCTAAATAATAACCAAGAGTAGAAAGAATGAAAAGGGAACACAAAATTGACACCAAGACAACCCCTGAATGGTTATATTATATGACCCCCCCTCCCCCAATTTGAAACTTTATAAAAATAGTGATTTTTTTACAATTTAATGACACAAATGCATATAAAATTTAAAAAACATGCACTTTTGAGAAAAATAGAACTCAAATCTAATTTATGGTTCAAAAGTTATAAGCATTATAATTTCTCATAAATAGGCTAAAACAATTAAAAAAACACTACAAATAAAAATTTGTGATCAAATTAGTAAAGAATATAGTCATCTAACCACTATTTAGAATGAGAATTGAACCATGAATTAAGAAATGCCAACCAATGTGAAAAACAATCCTCTTGGTTAATTTTATACTTACATAAGTGAACAATGCTTCCACTTGAGGCAAAAAATCAGCTTGTAAAATCAAAAAATGAATGAAACCAATGGTTTTGAGAGAAAGAAAAGAAAGTTTATTATTGTTTTTGATTAAGATCATTCTAAGGAGATGCAAAATCAGATATTTTTTAAAATATAAGTACCAAATATAAAAAAAATAATAGTAAAAATTATAATCCAATTCTAATAGGAAGATCCAAATCCATTACTGGGCATAAATTTAAGATAAAAGGAAACAAAACAATTCCTTGAAAGTAATTTTAGTAGTCAGATCCAAAGAAAAAA